>OW569404.1:58037562-58205062 GCA_937654795.1 Cistogaster globosa
TTGTTGTGACAATCAAAAGCAAGTAGTTCTGCTTTATGGGTTGTTTTTATTTTTACAACACCCACGACAACAGCCAAGCAAGAGTTGTTTGATGGTCATCCATCTAGCCTACGTAGTGTAAGCAAATGTATGTTTAGAATCACAAGTAGACACTACCACAATCCCATCCTGCCTGTATGTGTGGCCAGCGGACGGGTATAAAAGGCGAGCAATTTGCCTGCATCGACACAATTGATTGCCGGCTGGCCTTTAGGTAAGACCGGTAGTTTGGTAGTGGAATACACGCTAGACTGTTGCTCCTACACAGGCAGTAGAAGGAAGTGGTAGTGACTGCTTACATTCATTACCAACTCCTCGAGAGCGATCATTTGTCCGTTGTTAGTCGACTGTCATATTGGGGTCTATATCGGTTGCGGTGCACGCGCCTGTGTATTTCCCAAGCGGTACGAGTAGTGGTTTACACGCTCATATCCGCTAACCGACAACGGCTGCCGACGGTAAGTGACGCCCACACGCTTGAGCCTGGGTCACTAGCAATTGGCTAAGTAGTAGTTTTGTTAAAACGTAAAATAGAGTAAAAAAACACGCTTTCGTATTTGAAGCATACCGTGTTTTATTCACGACGACGACGACCCTGGACGCCGCTGAGTTCTGCCCCAGCAACCACGTATCGTTACATAATAATAATAATAAAATAATAATAACAATAATCATAATGATAGTCATAATCATAATAATAATTATAATTATTATTATAATAATAATAATAGTATTAGTAATAATAATAATAATAATAATAATAATAATAATAATAATAATAATAATAATAATAATAATGATAATAATAATAATAATATATAACAACAACAATAATAATAATAATAATAAATATAATAATAATAATAATAATAATAATAATAATAATAATAATAATAATAATAATAATAATAATAATGATAATAATAATAATAATGATAATAATATTAATAATAATAATAATATTAATAATAATAATAATAATAATAATAATAATAATAATAATAATAATAATAATAATAATAACACTAATAATAATAACAATAAGATAATAATAATAATAATAATAATAATAATAATAATAATAAAAATAATAATAATAATAATAATGATAATAATAACACTAACAATAAGAATAAGAATTATAACAATAATAATATTAACAATAATAATATTAACAATAATAATAATAATAATAATAATAATAATAATAATAATAATAATAATAATAATACTAATAATAATAATAATAATAATAATAATAATAATAATAATAATAATAATAATAATCATAATAATAATAATAATAATAATAATAATAATAATAATAATATTAATAATAATAATAATAATAATAATAATAATAATAATAATAATAATAATAATAAAAACAATAATAAGAATAATAATAATAACACCAATAATAATAACAATAAGAATAATAATAATAATAATAATAATAATAATAATAATAATAATAATAATAATAATAATAATAATAATACTAACACTAATAATAATAACAATAATAATAATAATAATAATAATAATAATAATAATAACAATAATAATAATAACACTAATAATAACAATAAGAATAATAATAATAATAATAATAATAATAATAATAATAATAATTAGAATAATAATAGAATAATAATAGTATTAGTAATAATAATAAAAATAATAATAATAATAATAATAATAATAATAATAATAATAATAATAATCATAATAATAATAATAATAATAATATTAATAATAATAATAATAATAATAATAATAATAATAATAATAATCACAATAATAATAATAATAATAATAATAATAATAATAATATTAAGAATAATAATAATAATAATAATAATAATAATAATAAATATAATAATAATAATAATAATAATAATAATAATAATAAAGTTAACAACAGTGGCAGTTCTGCCGCCTAAAGAATAACTTTGCAACCTAAGCTATTTTAATATTTTTACTTCAACACACGCTTCCGATCCAATTACGAAATTGCCTTTTTGCTGAAACAATGGGAAAATAATTTTGCACGATCAGCGTCTGCATACCTGCGCATGTTGGTGCAACGTGATCATCAAATGTGACGAGCCAACAAGGTTGGCTGAGAACGGGCAGTCTTGGCTAAGGTTTGACGAGTGTCGGATGGTTAAAAATTCTTATTATAATAATTAAAGTCAATTTTGTATACATAATTATATTGTGAATAAATTTAATCAAAAGGTAATTTATATTAAAGTTTTTCATTTAGCAAAGCCGCGAGTTGGTGCGGCTGAATATAATTTTTTTTGATCAAACCGTTTAAAATCCTTTAACTGGCGCCCGAGCAGGGACCTTGGAAAAAGGTCCTTCATAAAAAATAAAAATTATAAAAAACGTTTCTGCGATCTCTACGGAGCACTCCAGGAACAAAAATAAATCTCTCCTGCGATATCTACGGATCACTCCAGGACTAATAAAAAACAAAAGTAATAAAAAAACAATAAATAGACCTAATCCTCCTTCACCAAACCGATACTCCTGGTAATCCAAACACAAAAAATTACAGAAGGTTATCGGAGTGAAAGTGGAGTCACCCGTACCCCAGTAGGTTCCCGCGAAAATCAAAGTGGGGCACCAAAAAGGAACCATACGGAGCTTCCGTGAGGAAAAAAGGATTTTAAGCGGTCGCGTCGCGTGTCCTAGCCAAGGCTCTCTAGTGAAAAAATAATAAAAAAAATAAAAATATTAATACAAATAATAAAAAAAAAAAGAGAAAATTGAAATAAATATAAAATTTAAAAAGAAAATCCAAAATTGAAATGAAAAAGAATATATGCTTGATTTTTGAAAATAAAAATGAAAAAATTTATGTAAAATTGAAACAAAATATAAATTTGAAAATTGAAAAGTAAAAGCGAAATATAAAAGAATATATGCTTGTAAAGTTGATCCCTACAAATAAAAAAAAGAGAATTTAAAACTGAAGCAATTTGTAAAATTAAAAATTAAAAAAGAAAATCAAAAGTTTAAATAAGAAAAAAGTATATTGATAAAACTGAAAAAAAAGGAAATTGAAAAGAAATATAGTATTGAAAAATAAATAAAAAAAAAAAAGATATTCTTTTAAAATTGAAAGCCTAAATTGAAAAATTGAAAATAAGATTGAAAAAGAGAAATTGAAAAGCTAAAAAGTTCAAGGAAAGGAAGTGAAGTGAAACTGTGCAACGGGCAAGGATCATTTATTAAAGTGTTACTGATACATATTTCAGGTAAGTGAATATTTTTTCCCTTCTTGTCAGTTTATTATTAAAATAATGGAGGATGTAAAAGCTACACTAACGACTATGACTGGAGCCATCAACCGGTTTATGGAACAGCTCAAGTCTGTTGAAACGCGCATAGTAACTCTAGAATCAAGTCTCGGTAGCAATATATTAGGAGAAGTTTTGGGCAGGTTAGAGCTTCTTGAAGGTAGGCAGGCCACCGCGGTCGTCCCAGTGATCACAGAGGAGGTAACTCTTCAGCGACCACGAACCGAAACCGAGTTAAGGGATATAAGCCGTCTTCCTGACAGTGTAAGGGATTTAAGAACATTTGAGGGTAATCCAACCCAGTATGTATCCTGGGTTAATTCTGTGGAAACCATACTAGGAGATTTTGAAATTGTTAAGGATAAGCCGATTTATCGTGCAATTGTCCAGAGCATCCATCAAAAAATTATTGGCGCTGCTGATACAGCTTTGGTATCCTATAACGTATTTAATAGTGATTGGGCTGAAATCAAAAGAATACTTTCACTCCACTACGCTGATAAACGAGACATACAAACTCTGGAACATCAGCTCAATCAGCTTACCCAGGGATCCTCGTCAATGGACGAGTTTTATTCAACGGTTAATCATCAACTTTCGCTTATTATCAACAAATTGCAGACAGAATCTTACAGTGAGGAAACCATCAAGGCGCTGGTGGGAACTTATAGAAACAGAGCGTTAGACATTTTCATACGCGGATTAAAGCCGGATCTTTCCCGTATGATTATTATACAGCGACCAAGAACGCTCCCTGAAGCATACTCCGCTTGCCTGGAGTTGCAAAACCTAACGATGCGAAACAATATAATTTATGCAAAACCGAAGCCACACGACTCGATTACCATGGAGACAACTCATCGTCTTGGGCCTTCAAGGCCACCAAAATTGTTTGCTGCTCGATCGGGATGGCAGAATAAAGATTATAGGCCTAGAAATTGGCAACACAACAACAATTATTCTAACTTTCGGACAAATGAATATACCAACTATAAGCCAGCTTTACCCCCTAGATATCCGGCCATAAAACAGGAACCTATGGAAGTTGATAGGACAATACAATCTCGACGGGTAAATTACATAAACAACCCTAGGACAGCCGAGAAAAGAGGTGCATCCGAAATAAATACAGGCTACAAACAGCCTAGAATCTATCACATAGAAACCTTTTCTGAAGAGGACCATATAGCCACGAACCAGCCAGAGAAAGATTCCCGTAGGGACGAGACGGTAGGGGAGGTAAATTTTATGGGGGAAGGCCCTCAAGTTTACCCTATATAGAGTACCCTTCTGCTACTGGTGATATTTTATGTTTTTTGATCGACACGGGCTCTAACAAGAACTTTTGCAGCCCTCGCTTATCACACGGTAGCATAATTTTAGAAAAACCAATAAATGTGCGGTCAGTAGGAGGAGATGTGTGTATAGACAGGAAAGTAATTGGACCATTTTTTAAATTTTTCGGAATAAAAGAACCTATCGAATTTTACGTCTTGCCAACACTAAAAACATTTGATGGTATTATTGGGGATGACACACTTAAGGGGTTAGGTGCTGTAGTTGATAGAAAGGAAAATGTTTTAGTTTTGAAAAATAGTTTTCAAATTCCGCTAAAAGAAAAAATAGCTGTTGAATCAAATTATATATTAGGTGAAGAATATGTGCCAGAAGTTAGAAAAAGAATAGAAAGTCTCATTAGTAAATATAAGCCACTTTTCGGACCACTCGACGGTAGCGAACTTGCATCAACAAATGTCCAGGCAGAAATCAGGACAAGCACAGATGAACCAATATACACGAAAAGCTACCCATATCCCGTTTGTATGAGGGAAGAAGTAGAAAGACAAATAAAGGAACTACTTTCAGAAGGAGTAATAAGGCCATCAAAAAGTCCGTATAATTCACCCATATGGGTCGTCCCAAAGAAACCAAAACCTAGTGGCGAAAAACAATATCGAATGGTAGTGGACTTTAAGCGTTTAAATGCTGTAACAATTCCAGATACCTACCCAATCCCTGACATTACTTCTACTTTAGCTAGTTTAGGAAAAGCAAAGTATTTCACGACAATAGATCTTACATCAGGCTTTCACCAAATAGCTATGAAACCAAAGGATATTCCAAAAACCGCTTTTTCAACAGCGAACGGTAAATTTGAATTTGCCTTTTGGCTTAAAGAATGTGCCGGCAATATTTCAGAGAATGATAGACGACGTACTCCGCGAGTACATAGGAAGAATCTGTTTTGTTTATATTGATGATGTAATCGTAATCGGCGAAAATATTGAGAGTCACTTAAAGAACGTAGATACAATTTTTGCAAGGCTTTATGAAGCAAATCTTAAGGTAAATCTGGAAAAAACGCATTTCATGAAAACTGAGGTAGAATTCCTTGGCTATATCGTTGGGTCTGAGGGAATAAGACCGGATCCTGCTAAGGTAAAGTCCATTGAAAATTTGTTACCACCTACAAACTTAAAAGAGTTGAAAAGTTTCCTAGGAATGACCTCATATTATAGAAGATTTATTCGCGACTACGCAAAGGTGGCAAAGCCCCTTACAAACCTTACAAGAGGCGAGCACGCTCAAATAAAAGCTAGTCAGTCCAAAAAGGTGCCTATTAATCTAAATAATGAATCTTTGAAGTCTTTCAATAAACTTAAATCTATGTTAACTACGGCCGAGCTCCTGGCTTTCCCAGACTTCGAGAAACCTTTTAATTTGACGACGGATGCCTCTAATACAGCTCTTGGTGCCGTTCTGTCACAAGGTGAGATCGGCAAGGACAAACCCATTGCGTATATTTCTCGATCGCTCAACAAAACTGAAGAGAACTACGCCACCAACGAGAAAGAAATGTTGGCTATTGTATGGGCTCTTGATAATCTTCGAAATTACTTATATGGTGCAAAAAAAATTAAGATCTACACTGATCATCAACCATTGACGTTTGCATTAGGAAATAGGAATTTTAATGCAAAACTAAAAAGATGGAAGGCACGAATAGAAGAGTATAGCCACGAGTTGATTTATAAGCCTGATAAATCAAACCACGTGGCAGATGCCCTTTCGAGATTAAAAACCGTTTCAAATTATTTATATCATTCTTCTACCGATACAGCGAGTGAAGGAACGACTATGAATTCGGATGAAACGTTAACTGCTTCAGAGGGTCGAGAGGACAATGATCTTTCATCAGTGGAAACAGTTCACAGTGCAGAACAAGATGCTTCTGACTTCATACCCCATGTAGAAGTACCTATAAACGTCTTTAAGAACCAGATTATAATAGGAATGGGAATGGACTTGACGGCAATGGAAGAACCACATCGTGGATATACTAGGCATTTTATTTCTTCAAAAACCTGGTCTAAGGAAGAACTTGTAACCTTATTAAAAGAAAAACTTCGCCCAAATACCCTTAATGGAGTTAAGGCACCAGAAAGTCTTTTTGGTGTTCTACAGGAAATTTATATCGATCATTTTTCTAAGTACAAAGTAAGGATTACGCAGAAGCTAGTTACAGACATTACCTCAAAAGAACGTCAATTGGAAATAATCGAAACTGAACATAGAAGAGCACATCATAATCCCAGAGAAAATGGTGAACAAATTTTAGAGCAGTTTTACTTCCCGCATATGCGTGCTAATATAAAGAAATACGTTGCCAGTTGCGACGTATGTAATAGATGCAAGTATGACAGGAAACCTCCACGAATACATCGCCAAGATACACCAGATCCCAAATATCCATGTGAAATTCTTCATATGGACATTATGGAAATTCAGGGGCAGAAATTTATTACCTGCATAGATAAGTTTACAAAATTCGCTAAGTTCTTTAGTATTAAGGATAGATCATTGGTACAGGTGAGGAAAAAACTAATTAAAATTTTGCATTATTTCACAGTGCCCAAAATTCTAGTTACTGATAATGAACGCAGCTTCTTAAGCCCTTTAGTAGAAACCTTCATCAGGTCTTTGGGCATTAAATTATACCTTACACCAGTACAAAGAAGTGAGGTGAATGGGCAAGTTGAGAGACTGCATTCAACAATAATTAAAATCTATAGGTGTTTAAGGGTTGAATACCCAAATCTATCAGTAAAGGAGTTAATTGAAATCTGTGTCGATAGGTACAATAATACCATTCATTCAACAACAAAGAAAAGACCTCGTGACTTATTTTTTAATAGAAACATCGGAGCAAACTACGAAAACCTACTCTCGGTACAGAAGAAGATCAATACAGACCTCAGACACTTGCTTAAAAGAAATATGGCGGCCCGCAGGGCAAAAATGAATCGTGGGAGGCAAAGTCCTATAAAATATAGAAAGGGTGATAGAATCTACGTAGCCATTAGAACTATCCAGGGAAAAAACAAAGCACTTTTTAGAAAAGAAATAGTTGAAAAAGATAATAGGGTAACTGTGCTGACAAGAAGTGGAAGAAAGATTCACAAAGAACACATAAAGAATCTAAAAGGGCAAAGTCCAAAGAAAAACAATTATAAATAATTGTAGAGCCTTTTTCATTCCACTCACTTAACTTATACTACAAAATAAAAAGAGAAAAGAAAAAATATATAAAAAAGAGGGGGAAGAATACTTTTTAAGCAAAATAAAATCTTTAATCTAATCATATGTCATTTAAACATTTCATTGTAGAATATCGTCTCATTTTTATCAATATAATTACATTATACTATTTTCAGAAATTACATTATTTAACCATGCATCTAAAGTTTATTCCCTTAATCGCATTCAACCTGATTTATTTTGTAATTAGTGTACAAATCTACCAGTACAAAACATCACTGGTTTCAGTAAAGGTTGGAAATGGATGGATAGTCGATGGGAACTTTAAATTAGTACACGTCATCAACTTAGAAGAGTACAGGGGAATGGCTGCAAACATATCATCTATTATTCAGAAGCATCTTCCGCCAAGCAGAAACAGAGAATTCATTTTGCACCACATGCTGCAGGTACAAGAACGCCTTGACGAATTGACAAATATGAAAAGAAGGACACCTAGATCAATCGATTGGATCGGATCGGCTTGGAAGTGGGTTGCAGGAAGTCCTGATTCAACAGATTGGAATAACATACTAAGAAGTCAGGAGACTATTATCACGAATAACAACGAACAATACAAAATCAACAAGGAGCTTCAGCGGGCCACAAACCAAGTGGTTAGGAAGATAAACGAAATTGTCACCAAAGTGAACGGTGTAACAAGCGGTAAGGACTACACCTTAATGGAACAAAGTACCATCAACGAGGTCATCATTTTGAGGGATGAAATAAATGAAATTGTCCGAGCCTGTCAGCTAGCCAAGAGTGGTATTGTAAACACAAATCTGCTAGACCAATCGGAGATCAATAGAGTAATTGATGAGCTGGAAACGTTACCTTATGGTAATGCAATAGAAGCAGTGGAGTATGGAACACCCTCAATTTACACGAATGGTTCATCACTATTGTACATTTTGTCCATACCAAAGCTCGGAAGAAATTTTTATAACTTGCTTCTACTAGAGCTACTATTATTGAAGGGAAGCAGATAGATCTGCCGTTTAAGCGGGTGCTTGTTAATGAAGCAGAGACGTATGGAATCACAGGAGAATGCCTTTTAATAAGTAATTCTACAGTCTGCAAAAGAGCATCTGTAACCAAATTGGAAGAGGGTAACTGCCTTAACCGCATTCTCAAAGGCGGATCAGCAAGTTGTAAATACAGACGTACCCAAGAAGAAATCATTGAGTTATTGAGTGACGACATTATCTATGTGACAAACCACAGGGGTTTCATTGAGGCAAATGGCAAAACCGAGTTTCTGAATGGCACATATCTTCTGCAGCTTTCCAACGAGTCGGTAGTAATAAATAATCATACTTACTCAAGTAGCTCGATCACGAGGGTTCAAGCCTTACCGCCAGTACTAGCAAATGTGACACATGATGACATGCTGCTGGACATCAAATATGTTCATGAGGTAAGCCTTAGCAATATAAACCGATTGAACCAGCTAGGAGTAAGACTCAATGGTACAGTTGGAATTAACGTTATTATCATTGTCTCAATGGCTTTTTGCATTGGATGGCTTTGGTATCGGCAAACAAGAAAATTAAATCTTCCAAAGCTAAATATTCAATTACCAACTATAGACACCCGGATCTGCGGGACGCAGACATTTAAGGAGGGAGGAGTTAACAACAGTGGCAGTTCTGCCGCCTAAAGAATAACTTTGCAACCTAAGCTATTTTAATATTTTTACTTCAACACACGCTTCCGATCCAATTACGAAATTGCCTTTTTGCTGAAACAATGGGAAAATAATTTTGCACGATCAGCGTCTGCATACCTGCGCATGTTGGTGCAACGTGATCATCAAATGTGACGAGCCAACAAGGTTGGCTGAGAACGGGCAGTCTTGGCTAAGGTTTGACGAGTGTCGGATGGTTAAAAATTCTTATTATAATAATTAAAGTCAATTTTGTATACATAATTATATTGTGAATAAATTTAATCAAAAGGTAATTTATATTAAAGTTTTTCATTTAGCAAAGCCGCGAGTTGGTGCGGCTGAATATAATTTTTTTTGATCAAACCGTTTAAAATCCTTTAACTATAATAATAATAATAATAATAATAATAATAATAATAATAGTAATAATAAAAATAATAATAATAATAATAATAATAATAATAATAATAATAATAATAATGATAATAATATTAATAATAATAATAATAATAATAATAATAATAATAATAACAATTAGAATAATAATTATAATAATAATCATAATCATAATTAGACTTGTGCCATTTAGTTCAAAATAGTGATCGCTCTTTTTAGTTCAAAGTCTGAAAATGAACTAGTTCAAAGGTCTTTTTTGTTCAAAGTCACTCTTAGTTCAAATGTTCTGGTTATGTATTGTTCGCACTTTCAACTTTAAGTTCAAACGCTTTCTTTAGTTCAAAAGCTCTTTATGTCAAATGTTCTCTTAAAATATGATGGCAACAACACCGTAGCATTGCCATAACGAATGTTAAATAAAATGCTTGGCAGCACTAATTTCATGTCCGAAACAGTCAACAAGGTAACACAAACATGAATTCTAGTTCATCTTGTCTGATAGTTCAAATACAAAGTTTAGTTCAAAAATGAACTAGGTGTACTTAAAAATATTAACTAGTTCACTTAGTTCAATCGATGGAATCGTTTAAATGAACTAGTTCGTTTATGAACTACACAAATCTAATCATAATCATAATTTTGTTTTTTTTTTGGTGGACGAGGTAGGGTTTAAAAAGCCTTCGCACTTGCAGTGACCGTCGTCAGCTGCGTCGTGTGGTGTTAATTCCACTAAAACAATCCCTCCTCCTCTTCTGGGTAGCCTCCCTTACTTACTCTTCCACGTCTGGGACCACCATATTTATAACCAGCATCATGCTATCGGCTCGTCTCCTTATGTCTTCGTTGGGGGGTAGTCGCTGTCTGTAATGCATCGAGGTCTCTCTTCTTATTCCGAAGTATGCACTCGGAGTACCTTCTTACAGCATTCCAGCCATTTTTGCACTCAAGCATTCTGTCAACTATGTTGCTATAGGTGAATTCACCAATTTGGTCCTTCAAAGTGTCTCTCTCAGCATGCCATCTGATGCAGTTGAAGAACGTGTGTTTAGCGTCGTCGTTTAGGATTTTGCAGTAGATGCAACCAGGGTTATTTACCTTTCTCATGCGGTACAGATACTTTCGAAAGTATCCGTGGCCCGAGAGAATTGCGTCAGAAGGTAATTAACCTCCGTCAGAAAGTAATTCCTCAGTGTCCATTTCTCTTTGTTAGGGATGAGTTTTGCTGTCCATCTGCCTATCTTTTCCGTGTTCGATCTGTTCTGCCATCGTTAGATGGTTATTGATCTCCGCTCGTTTATGTCAGCACTGTCGTTCCTTGCGTCCCATGCCTCTTTTCGCTCACGGGCTTAGAGGTCGATGCGTATTTCCCCACTAATCACAAGGACTGCAGCGCCTGAGATAGTGCGGTAAGCTGAGGCAACCCTGAGTGCCACTGTGCGTTGCACTGCTATAAGTACTCTGCGTTTTCTTTCGATTTCAACGCATCTGCTCAGATACAACAGTATCGAATTCTCTGTTGCCATAATCAGCTTTCTCTTACTTTGCGTAGGGCCGGCGATATTCGGCATGAGTCTGCTTAATATGCCCGTCACCTTACCCGCTTTGTTGGCCACATGCTGTGTATGAGCCCAGTAATTGGGCCTGCAGTCTGGTTTAGCGCCCAAGTATTTCACCGCCCTCTGCGTAATTAGAGAAACATTGTCTATATGCATGTTGATCTCAAGTGTCATGTGACCCTGTGTCATCAGTATTACCTCGGTCTTATTTCTGGCAAGCTCCAGGTCGTGGTTCTCAAGCCATATCTGAGTCCTTATCATGACCTGGTTAAGCTTTCTCTTGGCATCGCCCATGTCTCGTGCTGACATGACTGCCGCTATATCATCAGCGTACCCACGAGGTATGTATCCCCCGGCATATCTATGCCCAGGATCTCGTAGTAGCTCAAGTTCCACAGGTTAGGACCCAAGATAGATCCCTGTGCCGCGCCGGACGTGATCGCTTTAACTTGTTGTCCCTCTGGTGTATCGTATAGGAGCACACGGTCCTTCAGGTAACTCTGGAAAACTCTTACCAGGTACCCGGGGATATGGAATCTTTCTCGTAGAGCCCTCATGGTATCCGCCCATCTTAGGCTGTTGAAAGCATTTCGTACGTCAAGAGTGGCCAAGACAATTGTGCGCTTAGGATAATAGCGCCTGCCCTGGCATGCTCAAAATATCCAACAACATTCCCTATAGCGACAAGAGTCGGTTTTCCGGGTCTAAAAAGCCATACTGCCTTTCCGGCAGTCCTCCGTCGAAGAAAACGGGCTCTGCTAATCTGCGGTGAAGCAGTTTCTCCAATAGTTTCCAGGCACTATCCAGTATGCAGGGCGGCGATATGATAAAGGTTGCGCCGGATTCCCTTTACCCTTCCTAATTAGCATCAGCTTTCGTTTCTTCCACTGTTTAGGAAAGATTCCCTGAGCTGTGCAGGCATTGTACTCTTCGAGCATTGCATCTGGTCGTTTTTTCAGCTAATAGTCTTATTACCTTAGCATGTACTCCATCTGGGCCGGGTGCCTTGCCTTTTTTTAAACATCCCGCCTCGGCTTTTAGCTTTGCTTCAGTAAAAAGAGTAGGGGTTATATAAGTTCCAGTTCCGCAATCCTCACGTAGCGGAGGATGCGTGAGGAACAGAGTCTCAACGATGTGGCTTATTTTCTCCCCGTCCAGGTCTGGGGCGACAGAGTTCCCGCCTAACTTCCCCGTTACGATCCTATAGCCCAAACCCCAAGGGTTGCTGTTCAGATCGTTTCGGAGTTCTTCCCATTTGGACTTCTTTGATCTAAGAATTGACACTTTCAGTGGCTTTCGCGATACCCTAAACGCCTCGGCTTCTAGCGCCGCCCCACCGTTTTGCCTACCTCTGGTGTATCTCCTTCTATTGCGAAGACAATTTCTTCTGATTTCAGTTATCTCCGGCGTCCACCAGAATACAGGCCGCCTTCTATAGTGTCACGCTATACGGGGCATCGATGCGTTGCAGCCCTGGATTATACGCTGCATCATCGCATCTGCCAATGAGCTAGCATCACCGGTGGTGTGTGCAATTGGGACTCCATCGAAGTTAGCCAGGAATACTCCGGGGTTAAGTTTTGACGTATTCCACTTACGTGTGCCTCTCGTTGCTGGTGGCGGGGCGAAGTTCAATTCCATTAAAGTCCGCCAGTACTTTTCATCCAATAATTGTCCTTGCCAGGCTCTCGGACACCAGTGTGATATCCGGCCTGGCGTATTGACACCCCGGTCTACTGAAAGTGGTTACGCCCCCAGTGTTCGCCACGATCAGACCAAGCCCGGCGGACATGTCCAAAATGTGCCTACCTCTTGAGTTTGTTACCGGAGAAACCCACTTGACAGCATTGGCGTTGAAATCTCCTGCGACTATAAACGGTCCGCCTACTTCATGAACCCAGTCCTCAATAAAGTCCAGTTTTGTTTTAAACTGTTCTATACTGTCACTCAGGGTGAGGTAACAGCTCATTACCGTAAAATGCCTGTTCCGCACGTATGTGTAACAGCAACCGGCTCCGTGTTCCGTAACCACAAGTTTAGATAGGCATTAAGAGTGCAGCCGTGCCCGCTTCATCCCCAAAGCAGGCCCCCAGGGATAACCGTCCGTACTGTTCACTGATGATGACTACATCTGCTTCCTTTTTGGCAGCTACTTGCTTTAACAGAGCGTCCGCTATCCAACTCCTGTACATATTTGCCTGGTTTATATTAATCATTTTTTGGCTAGTCCAGCCCTCATGAGCGTCGAGGCACCTTCCGCAGACAGTGTGACAAAAGCCCTATTCCTGTGTGTTTGGTACTGTGATCCTTGTCCGTATCTGTTCCTCTGGGTCTGCGAGCAGTTCTCGGACTGCTGTCTCTACTTCCTTCTTACACGACAGGGAATCGAGGTCTCGTATCTCTACTGTTGCGCTTGGCCTTGAGCGTTGAGGCCGCGGATTTTTCTTCCTGTTACACTCAGGTGGTCTCTCCGGCGGTTTTTTCTTACTGACTTTTCTGCTGACCAGTTTTCCTAAACGTTTATCGGGTGACCCATTGTAATCCCACTAGGCCACTTTGCTCTGGTCTTGGAGCTTTCGGGGACAGCCGGACTAGTAACCGCCCGCTTCGGGTTTGTAGTCACGGGAGTGGGGGCATCTGGCCCACGTTGTCCAACAGCCTTCGCTCGTGAGATCAAGGGAGTCCTTTCTTCTTCTGCGGTCTTCCACGCTCGCCTATAATCCAGTGTGACATCTAGCAGTTTAGCCATATTAGATACGCCGACCTTTACTGGTGATGTTCTTTTGGCGGTTGAACGTCCGCTGTATGCTATCTATTACCAATTTGTATTAACAGATAGCATCCTCCTCCATTTCTCTCATTTTCCGAATTAATTCGATTCGAGGAGAACAACCTGCTAACACGTCGTCTTGTTGGGCAACCGTTGAGGTACAAGTCGCGTTGCTGCCTGCCAGGATAGGAGTCAAACCTTGTTCCTCCGCTAAGTGGGCGCCACTAGGCGTCTGCTGAATGGTCGCTGTCGCTCTAGTGTTGTTGCTAGATGCATCGTCTATCCGATTTGCGGTATTCTTTTGTAGACCGCTATCTGGTGCGGCGTTAGGTAAAACCCCGGTATTCATGTTCTCAGCACGAACCGCTCTACTTCCGGCTGCTCTCGGAGTCAGCATGCGCTTTGCCGGTGGCGATCTTTGCAGCAGGCTGCTTCTTCTAAAGGCTCCCCTCTGAGCATCTTCTATTCCATGTTCCCTCGATTTGCTCGCTTTTTTCATATTTCTCTCAGGTTTCTTAAAATTCATTACCATTTCGATCTTAGTGGGTCCCGACTTTAGGCCGCTATCTCCAGATGACGCATAGTAAAAGAAAGCTAATCATGGCAACAACAAACTCGATATCTGGGGGATGCGCTAAGGTCGAAGAGCAAGCGCAAGGCACTGGAAGCATTATAGCGCAAAGCTGTACTGAGGGTTGCGTCAGCCTACCGCACTGTCTTGGGTGCAGCAGTCTTCGTGATTAGCAGGGAAATACCCGTCGACCCCTTGGCCGGTGAGCGGAAGGAGGCATGGGAAACAAGGGAGGACAGTGCTGGTAGTAGCGAGCGGAAATCGTAAAAAATTCAGCGATGGCAGGACAGATGGAATGCAGAGACGGTCGGAAGATGGACGGCGACTCTCATCCCCAACTTGGAGAGATGAACTCAGAGGAATTTCGGGGAATTTAACTTTTCCTGACCCAGTTCCTCTCGGGTCACGGATACTTCCGAAAGTATCTGCACCGCCTGAGGAGGTAGATGACCCTGGTTTCATCTATTGCGAATTGCCGAACGATGACGCTGAGCACACTTTCCTCAGTTGCATCAGATGGCACGCTGAGAGGGACACCTTGAAGGGACAAATTGGTGAATTCACCCCCATGAACATAGCTGGCAAAATGCTTGAGTGTGAGTACGAATGGAACGCTGTGAAAAGGTGCTGCGAGTGCCTCCTTCGAAAAAAGAAGAGGTACCTCGACGCAACACAAACCGAGGCCCCCCCAAACAGAAACATAAGAAGACGAGCCAACAGCATGATGCTGGCTACAAATATGATGCGCCTAGGCGTGGGAGAGTAGCAAACTCATCCTTTTCTAGGATGTCGTTTTGAGCCCTTCCCGAAGTAATGCAGAAAGCAGTTCCGGGAAGGGATGAACACCACATGACGCAGCTGACGACGGTCAGCGCAGGCATTTAAAACCCCACCTCGCCCAGCCAAAAAAAAAAATAACAATAATAATAATACTAATAATAATAATAATAATAATAATAATAATAATAATAATAATAATAATAATAATAATAATAATAATAATATTTATAATAATATTAATAATAATATTAATAATAATAATAATAATATGATGAACACCACATGACGCAGCTGACGACGGTCAGCGCAGGCATTTAAAACCCCACCTCGCCCAGCCAAAAAAAAATAACAATAATAATAATAATACTAATAATAATAATAATAATAATAATAATAATAATAATAATAATAATAATAATAATAATATTTATAATAATATTAATAATAATATTAATAATAATAATAATAATAATAATAATAATAATAATAATAATAATAATAATTATAATAATAAAAATAATCATAATAATAATAATAATAATAGTAATAATAATAATAATAATAATAATAGTAATATAATAATAATAATAATAATAATAATAATAATAATAATAATAATAACAATAATAATAATAGTAATAATAATAATAATAATAATAATAATAATAATAATAATAATAATAACAATAATAACAACAATAATAATCATAATCATAATTGTTGGCTTCGAGAAGCAAAGTTAAATGAAACGCAACTTTTAAGAGCGACAAATAGAATAATCTTTATTTTATTAAGAACCACAACTTCATTTATTGTAGAACACAATTTAAATTTTATTATTTTTAATTTTTATTCCGTATTTGTACGCTTTAAAACAATTTGTGTTTCACTTGCCCGTTTCTCTTATTAAAAAAGCCCTGAATAATGGAAGAAATTCCTTTATAAAGCAAATGAAAATAATTTTAAAAACCGCTATTAAGCAATTGGGCAACGAGAAAGAGGAGTAAAAGCAAGCATACATACATGTAAATATTTACAAATATATATTATTCATATTTGTGTGTATGTTTGCTTTGAGTGAAAACAAGAAATTATTAAGTAAACATGAAGTAAATAGAAACAGTAAAGATTTTTTTAAAGTATTAGGGTGGCGGCGGTAACATTCCCCCCTTCGTAAGCGAATTGTGGGGCCATGAGCTTGCAATCCTAAATATTACCGACGTCTAGAACAGCTACCTTAGTCACGGGCCTATCCAATGTGCTTGTACTGGTTTTGACTTTAACCCGCCGAACTTGGCCATCATTAGCAGTAGTTGTCTCGATAATGACACCTTGGGCCAACAATTTCTGGGAAGTGTATCGTCCACAATAACGACTATATCACCGACGGATGGGGGTTTCACCTTCTCGAACCACTTGCTACGGCGGACTAAAATCGGACCGTACTCACGAACCCATCTGCTCCAGAAGTGATTAGCAAATTTTTGCGTCTGGTGCCATCGCTGACGGAGATCATAATTGGTTTCACATAGAGGCTTGTGCCCATCAGCAGAGCCAAGTAGAAGATGGTTTGGTGTTAATGCGTCGTCTTCAGTTGAATCGAGAGCCACAAATGTTAAAGGACGGGAATTTATTATGAACTCGATTTCACACAAGGCGCTTCTTAAGGTCTCATCATTAAATTTGAAAGCAGGACACATGGCGTATAGGATTGTTTTCACTGTACGTACAAGCCTTTCCCAAGCACCACCCATATGTGGGGCCGCAGGTGGATTAAACCTCCATTTGATTTCGTGATGTTTTGTGAAGACTTGATGTAAGTCGATGTTTTGCTTTTCCTCTCGTAGGACCCTTTCGACTGATTTGAAGTTAGTACCGTTGTCGGAGTATATCTCCTTCGGGGAACCACGTCGACTTATAAAATTTTGAATGCACATGATACACGAGCTGGTATCTAGGCTGTGGGCGACTTCAATATGTATAGCGCGAACTGTCAAACATGTAAAAACAACGCCCCATCTTTTTTCACTACGTCTCCCTACTGCTACTTGTAAAGGGCCAAAAAAGTCGATACCGACATAAGTAAATGGACGCTCAAAGGAACCCAATCTTGCTGCAGGTAGAGATGCCATTAATGGAGGATGTGGAACTGCTGACTCGTTCTTACAGCGTTGACATTTTCTTCGCATACTTTTATAAAGTGCTCTTAGCTTTGGGATGTAAAATCTTGACTTTATTTTGGACATCGTAGCTTCATGAAGACAATGATGATAATCTTCATGATAACTTTGGACCAACAAAAAGGTAATGTAGTGACCATGAGGCAAAATTATGGCGTTGTTGCAATTCAGGGACTCGACTCTGCCATAGGCACGTATTACTCCGTCTTCATCGAGAAAAATATTAAGCTGCTTAAGTTTACTTCCGGTAGGCAGCTTCTTACTATTTTTGAGGCACCATATTTCTTCGTCAAATTCGCTGGCTTGGGCATATTTAAACAAAATGTTCTTAGCCCTTTGTATGTACTCAAAACACATGAGCTGCGGCTTTTCACCTCGAATTCTGGACTTCAATTTTTCAATGTAAAGGACGAAGTGAGAAAGAGCCAAGTATAGTCGTTTCCAGGACGAAAAATATTTAGTATTGATTGTGAAACCACTCGTCTTATCGATAGTAAGAAGATAATTTCGTATTTCTTCATTATTGACGACGTTGAGTTCTGGACATTTGGGCCACGTATGCTTCTCATCTTTCAGAAATGCAGGACCATTGAGCCATATACCGTCGTCTGAACTATGAATTTTCGTTGCACGGTCTGCAGGGTTTAATTTGGACGCTACCCAATTCCATTGCGTCACGTTGGTAGTTTCTAAGATTTCGCCAACTCTGTACATGACGAACGCCTTAAAATTTTTGGGATCCATGGAGAGCCACTTTAGAACGGTTTTCGAATCGGACTAAAAGAAGCTCTCTTCACAGCTGAGACGCGTGGTGCTTTGAATTTTTGACGCTAGCCTTGAACCAATTAAAGCAGCTTGAAGCTCTAGTCTTGGTATGGATATTGGTTTTAGCGGAGTCACCTTCGATTTAGCAGCTACGATTTGCACATCGACATCATCATTGCACTGGATTCTGAAGTAGCTTACTGCAGCATATGCATTTTCACCAGCATCGACAAACGTATGCAGCTGGACCTTTGAAGTTATTTTTAGGAGCCTCGAGTAGCACCGAGGGATGAATATAGATGATATCCTAGTCAGATTAGATAACCATGAGGACCATTTCAGTAAAAGTTCTTCGGATAAGTCGTCGTCCCATTTTATTCCTGAGCGCCAAATATCTTGTAGGAGCATCTTGATTCCAATCGTATAATGGGCTACGAATCCCAAAGGATCGAAAATTGACATTAGGACTTGCATAACTTCCCTCTTAGTAGGGACCACATGTGGCTGAAAGACATCCCTTCGGAGCCTCGAGAACCTAGAATTATATTGGAAAACGTCATTATTTGATTCCTAATACATACCAAGTATTTTTTCTATAGCCTTGAAAGAGGTTTGAGTTGTTGAGCCATCATCGCTTAAATGTTTTCGTACGCTTTCAGAGTTTGTTACCCAATTCCTCATATGGAATCCACCAGATGCATGTATTGTGCGTACTTGGACCGCTAGTTCCATTGCCTCTTCCTCGGTATCCACACTGTCAATAAAATCGTCCATATAGTGGTATTGTTGAATTGCTCTAACGGCTCGTGGGTACTGGTCACGAAATTCATCTGCGTTCTTATTCCGAATGTAATGGGCTATACAGGGTGCGCAGCTTATATCAAATGTTAGGGCCTTCATTACGTACTCACAGCGCTTATTGTTGTCGCCATTTTCGAACCACAAAAATCGTTGAGCATGCATATCGTCGTCTCTAACGTTAATACGATGAAACATTTCTGCAATATCGCCACATATAGCGATTTGACCCACTCGAAATTCTATTAAAATGTTGAAAAGTGACGTAAGTAAATCAGGACCACAAATTATAAAGTCATTCAGGGACTTATTATGCGACTTCGCTGCTGCGTCCCAGACCAGACGAACTTTGCCAGGTTTATTTGGATTAAGAGCGACAAATATTGGCAGGTACCATGTGCGACCTTCATATGATGACCTTTCTGCTTCTTGCACCTTTCTCGCGTATCCTTTAGAAACTAGTTTCTCTATTTCCGCTTGCATAGTCTGCTGTAGTAGCGGGTCTTTGACAAACTTCTTTTGGAGACACTTTAGGCGATGGCTTGCTACTTGATAGCTCTCGGGCAGCATAGGGACATCATCTTTCCACAGTAGTCCAACTTCGTATTGCTGATTCTTCTTGATGGCTGTAGTTTCAAGTATCTTCAAAGCCCTGTTGTTTTCGAGCGACAAAATAGATTTCTCTTTCGGGGCATCTAGGTTAAAATATTCCTTGACTTCATCGTGCAGAACCCTATATCGATTTTCGCACTCACAGGTATGGATGTTCATGGTCGAAGCCTGGCTTGGATCGGAGCCGCTACCCTGAAGGGTCCACCCCAATCGAGTTTTTGTTGCAATGGGCTGATCTCGACCACCTTCCCTTATTTTCAATGGAACAGCAACTCTCCAGTTATTAAGACCAATTAGGACCATGGGTTTAGCGTTATTGTACGATTGAACCGGTAAACCTTTGAGATACGGATAGGCTTTCACGATGTCATCAAAATTAATTGACTGCATGGGCAGACCAAGATTGCTTACAGTACGAACATCATGAAGTGTAAATCTACTATCGCTGCTTGGACCAGATACCTCAATATTAATTTTGACGGAGTTGTTTTCGGATCGTGTTGTATTACCGGTCCATCGTAGCTCCAGGGGTTGCTTCTCACCAGAGAGCCCCAATTTTTTAAAAAGACCTTGTTCCATTAAGGTCACTGATGATCCTTCGTCTAGAAAGGCAAACGTTTCTAAAGAACCACCATTGTAATGTATTCGAATCGGGAGTATTCTGAAATACGGTTTATTATTGCGGTCGTTGTGAGCATTCACGTTTCCACTGGGAGCAGATGTGACCATTTGCACTGTGTTTGGATGAGCCGACGTAATATGTTTGTGCAGCAAAGGATGGTGTTTTGCGTTACAATTTGCAATATCACACAATTTCTTCGAAAAACACTTGCGCCGATGAGCATTCAAACACTGGCGGCACAATTTATTTTCTTTCACCACATTCCACTTTGAATCTAAACTTAATGATTGGAACTCACCTTAGTTTTGGACCTTGTGTTCCTCACTCTTACAATAAACGCAGAGTAAGTATCAGGTAGCAGGTTGTTCTGAATGAGTGTTGACCGGAGCACTTCTCTTGGAGCCGACAGGAGACACAACTTGGCTAGCAGCAGCAGCTATATTATAGATCCAATCGCTGAAGGATTTCACCACTGGAACCTTGTCGTCCTTAGCATGCATTGCCCAATTGAGCTTGTGGTTGTTGGGCAACTTATCGACCAGCGTTTTTACCAGTAACGGGTTGTTCAAATGGGCCACCAAATTACATGCCTCCATTGTTGAGCAAATATTCCGTATGGTTAGAGCATATTCGATGATGCTATCGAGCCTATCCTTTAGCGGTGGAATCTTGGTTGCCTTTTCAATCATGCTATCAAGAATGTGCTCTGGGCGACCAAAACACATCTCTAGAGTCTGGATGATTTCATTCACCATAGATGGGATGAGAAGTTTACTTTTCACCAGCTCCTTTGCTCGGCCCTTGAGGCACGACTGCAATCGCATTAGATTCTCACCGTCAGTATAACCAGCGATCTCAGTACTATTTTTGTAGTTGCTAATAAATAGGGGCCAGTCTTCGGGATTACCATCGAAATTCGGTAACTCCTTAGGTATTACCTGTCTGGCTGCGATTTGTGAGGCAGTTGGCTGAAAGGAACTTTGATTACAAAAGGAATTCAAATTTTGGGACACATCACCTTGGGATAGGATACTATATTTTTTCTCCAAATACTTCCGCTGCAATTCCTTTTCCTCTTCCAGCATCTGCAACTGTAATTGTGCGTTAGCTGACAAAGAACCACGCGACGTACTTGGGCCACATTGACTATTTATATTTTGTCCACACTGTTCACCTGCAGCTGGTAGTATCTTGTCTTTAGCCACTACTGGATTACCTGGAGCACCTTTGTTGAAGTATTCATGCACTGGAAAGGATCTCAAAATATGGCTAGTTGGTGATGAGGCTGCCAGTGAACCTGCACTGAACTCCTCTGTAACATTAAGTGGCAGTGTATTCGTTCCTCTTGTCGAAGTTTGCGTGGGGACACTATTTTTTAACGCAACGGGCTGATCCTTACCGCAGGAGCAATTCCAGCTCACGTCGGCCACATCACTATTGACTCCAACACACTCAAAATGGAACCACTTGTCGCACGAGTCGCACTGCACCATACGATCGGTGTATTTTAATTCGCACTTGTTGCAATTAAAATCCGTTTGAGCCATTTTCTTTTTAATTTATTATAGACTCGATTTTAATTTATTTTTCAAGCACACTAGTTGTTATTTTATTTGAAAACTTTTAAATTGTTTTAAAGAATTGTTGGCTTCGAGAAGCAAAGTTAAATGAAACGCAACTTTTAAGAGCGACAAATAGAATAATCTTTATTTTATTAAGAACCACAACTTCATTTATTGTAGAACACAATTTAAATTTTATTATTTTTAATTTTTATTCCGTATTTGTACGCTTTAAAACAATTTGTGTTTCACTCGCCCGTTTCTCTTATTAAAAAAGCCCTGAATAATGGAAGAAATTCCTTTATAAAGCAAATGAAAATAATTTTAAAAACCGCTATTAAGCAATTGAGCAACGAGAAAGAGGAGTAAAAGCAAGCATACATACATGTAAATATTTACAAATATATATTATTCATATTTGTGTGTATGTTTGCTTTGAGTGAAAACAAGAAATTATTAAGTAAACATGAAATAAATAGAAACAGTAAAGATTTTTTAAAAGTATTAGGGTGGCGGCGGTAACAATAATGATAGTCATAATCATAATAATAATAATAATAATAATAATAATAATAATAATAATAATAACAATAATAATAATAATAATAATAATAATAATATAATAATAATAATAATAATAATAATAATAATAATAATAATAATAATAATAATAATAATAATAATTATAATAATAATAATAATAATAATAATAATAATAATAATGAAAATAATAATAATAAAATAATAATAATAATAATAATGATAATTAATTCGTTTGAAATTTCTTTAAATATATTTTTGGTTATTGTTGACTTGACTTCGTTATAGTTTTTTAATATAATATTTTATACGTCGCTTTCATACTTTGGCAATCGCATATTTTACATATGAAAACTTTCACGTATAAAAGTACCTCTTGTAATTGTTCTTATGGACATTCCAACGACTGCAACAATTTCAGGTAAGGTCTCTATTACCATAAAAATGTTAATATTGGGTTCACGTTTTTGTTCTGTTGTGATATTTCCAACGCTTTCTCATTTCCCTGAATCAAGTTTTATTTTGCGCACCATGGAAACGTTTCGCTTAAGGCCGCTAGTACTACCGCCCTTAAACATCAGCTTCTTGGTGTAAAATATGTATTGTGCTGCGTTTCCTTTTTTTTAAATATGTTCAAGCTCTTGACATATTACTCTTTTTTTTAAACCAAAAGCTCAACAAACTTTATCAAATTAATAAAAATTATATATTTGCAAAAACACTTCCTATTCATATGGACTTGTATATTTTATATCTTAAATAGACGGTTTCATCGCTAATTTTTTTGGCTTAATTCATAGAAAGTTTTTACTATTTTTAAATACATGCCTCAGCGGCTTGAAGGCTTTGTAGAGGCTAAGGGCAACCTTTAAATATATATATATATATATATATATATATATATATATATATATATATATATATATATATATATATATATATTTGTAAATTACAAACGACCAGCTCATTAATTACACAGTGTAAAAAAGTTACATATGCTTTTTTTTTATATATATTTAAACCACAACCACAAAATTAATAATATATATTAATAAATAATTAATAATATATATATATATATATATATATATATATATATATATATATATATATATATATATATATATATTATTAATTATTTATTAATATATATTATTAATTTTGTGGTTGTGGTTTAAATATATATAAAAAAAAGCATATGTAACTTTTTTACACTGTGTAATTAATGAGCTGGTCGTTTGTAATTTACAAATTTTATCGTTGGCAGCACTGTACTAAATGGAACTTATTTTTGTAAACAAACAAGGGTGGTTTTTAAATTAGACAAAGGAAAGCGTGAGGTAAGTATGAAGATGAAACATTTTGTGTTTTTTTTTTTTAGTTTTTTTAATTATTTTTCTGGTTTCTTTGCAGGTTATTTTGCGGGATTTTGCAAGCGGAATGGTGATGGGTAATGTATCGTTCCTTGTTGTTATAAACATTATTTTAAGGTAATTTTCTATTTCTGATTTAAAAAAATAAGCGTTAATTAAACGCGGTGTCGCTCAGCCGCCAACTTTTAGTAGCGGCTAAATTATAATTCCACTGCGATAGGCCGACCGCAAGGGCAAGGTGTACCATTTTTCGAGTTACGGGGCTCTGAAATTTTAATTTTTTTAAAATATCAATAAAGATATAATTTTATAACTTTTAAAGAAGTCTTTAAGGAGAAACAAAATTTCCTTAAAATGTTTAACTCAATAAGAGTCGATGTCACTTTTATGTAAAATTAAATATATGCAATACCAAAATTTTTTTTATTTTTTAATTCTCTGTTATCCCGATATTTGCTTTTTTGATTGAAGTTACTTCACTAAACTATATTTACATAGATATTGAAGGGTATATAAGATTCATCATAGCCGAATATAGCACTCTTACTTCTTTTTTTGTACAAATTTAAGTGGTTAAAGTTTTATCTAAGATTATCTAGTTCAAAACAATTGTGCTACGATTTTTGTGGCTAACAGCCATTTAATTATTAAATGTTAACAAAAATTGTTTATTCATTCAGAAAGTCGAAGATCGTTAGATCGATTAAAAAATGCTTGTAGCTCTGAGTTTATTAGTACATTAAAGGAAAGAAATAAAAAAAATTATTTTAGAATCTCATCATCATCAGCACAAACTCACTTACAGCATGGTTACAGCATGTAATTTACAGATGTTTTTTAAAATGAAAGAAGAAATACAGTAGACTAATTTTAATTTGATGTATTCATAATATATTGTACTTGCATGCGTCGCACTTGACTCTGGCGTATAAATATACGCATCTCTGGATTTTTTAACAGTGTAATTGCATTAAAACGACTGTTTGTTCTATAATGCAAACCTTTTAAAGGGTTGATATTTTCACTTACAAGTGTGCTAAGAAGTGTCATAATGACAACAAAATTTAAAAAACCTAAAAGTTTATACATTGAAGGCAACTTCTGGTCTTTACTTTGTTTTGGTGTTGCAAATCATTTTTTAAGCGGAGAATTTCTTTTTAAATTTTTAATACCGATTTTAAAGTTAACCTTTGTCGTAACGTGACAAGTAATACATTAAAAATTGCAAGATCAGTTTAGTTTTAAGTTTTACAATATTTATACACTATTTTATGAAGGTACAAAATACGTGAGTTTAAAAATTATTTAATTAATTAAAAAAATAATGCGAGATCCATTAAAATTTTAACACTTATATTATGGTTGTGCATCTTGACCTTAGCAGAATGTGTTTGCGTGGATTCTATTCCACCGTTCGAACGTCCTTAAAACATTTTCTGCAATCCATAAATTATCGCATAAAGCGCAAGATATCTGTCAAAATTTGTCATATACATACAAAATGTATGAAGCATCCCTAAATAGCACGGCGTCAACGCTTAGCAATTGGAAAATCCAATTTTGACAGCACGTAAGGTAATGCAGTTGCCTGCAAGCTACTGTTGTTTACATATTTTTTTGTAGTATTTAGAGAACGTTATAAAACAGTAATGACATTTTAGCTTTTTTCGGGCTTATCTAGCGTTTTTATCACTGTTTTGCATTCCATTTTATAGGGTTTTATTAAAAAAGATAAGTTCACATTACTGTTCACAACAAAACGTTGCGCTTTTATTTAGGTATGTCATTTCAGCGTAAAAAACATGCATTATTTTGTATGGCTGTTTCTCTCATTTTCACATATTCATGACATATCTTTTAAACTAATACACTACTTGTCTTGGTTTACTAATCTAATCTTAAAATAAAATTTTTCTATGTGCCAAGTCTTATATGCGTTCATTATAGTCATATGCTGCTGTTTATATTTCTGTAAATAACAGTAACGTTTAAACTCTATTTCCAATTCAATGAGAGGAAGAGTTCATATGTTCATATGTAGTAGAATCAACAAAACATTAATGCACATGACTTCAGTATTTATTTTTTTGTATTAACTAGGGGTTAGAGAGGACCTAAGAGTGTGTACTGCTGCTACTGACTATTTCTGCTGCAACTTCGAGAGGATGCATTTTGTTGATTTACTGCCATCCCTAAATTACGACGTAAAGCGCAAGATGTCTGTCAAAATTTCTCATGTACATACAAAATGTATGAAGCATCCCTAAATAGCACGGCGTCAACGCTTAGCAATTGGAAAATCCAATTTTGACAGCTCGTAAGATAATGCAGTTGCCTGCAAGCTACTGTTGTTTACATATTTTGTTGTAGTATTTAGAGAACGTTACAAAACAGTAATGACATTTTTGCTTTTTCGGGGTTATATGTATAGCGTTCTTATCACTGTTTTGCATTTCATTTTATAGGGTTTTATTAAAAGTGATAGGTTAACATTACTGTTCACAACCAAACGATGCGCTTTTATTTAGGTATGCACCTTCAGCGTAAAAGCCTTGCGTTATTTTGCGTCGCGTCTTACGCGCTAATTTAGGGATGGCAGTTAGGTGATTGATGTTTGCGTCGGTTGTTCTATGTTTAATTTTGTTTTCAAAATAATATTCAAAATAATATTCAAAATAATATTCAAAAATAGATCCCCTCCATTATGCGTTTGTGGTCTTTCAAAAGATTCCTAAAACTTATCACAGCAAAACTAGAAAAAATTTATTTAAATTTATTTATGAACTTGAGTTGTTTGTTTTAAATAAAATAGTTCTGTTTTATCACCTTAAACACAAAAGCAATTATGTTTTCTTTACAAGTGAAAGTAAATAAATTTTGTTAAATTATTGTATTTTTAATTACAAATTCTACTTGTATAAATTAAGTAGTATTTATTGTATTTAAAAATTTCATAACAGCGTCAAAATAAAAAAAAAATAACTTTTCTTCCCGCGCGAACAAAATTAAACGGACCTTAAGAAAGGCAAATGCAAACGGAACTACTTTTAAGTGTGAAATGTCATTTATACATATCAATTCTCTTATGTGATTTGGTCACAATTTGCTTAAACATAAATTGGAATGGTGGGAAGTACAAACTTTAATTAATTTAAAACTAAGAATAAGCGCTAAATATTTACAACTGCAACCTTCTGCTCCATGTTTAAAATTGAAATGGTGGTTGAGTTAAAAGTAATGATCTACAAAAGTTTTTCACCACTGCGTAAAAGGGTAGAAACAATTGAATGGAACAAAATTTAACTGTTTAACTTAAGTGTTAACCGTTTTTAATGAAGAATATAGTTTAAAAGAGGATGAAGAACTTAAAATACTTATGTTTGTTTTATGTGCAAAATTAAAAATATAATATTAATAAATAAAAGAATTATAAAAAAGTGAATTTTTGATATATTTAAAAAGATATTTTAAAACTAAAAAGTAAATACAAATTTAAAAAAAAAAACAACAAAAAACGCGTTAAACAAGTAATATTGTAAAATTTAATAGCTCAAAACTAGTTTACCGTTAAGATAAAAAATAAACTGTCTAAAATTTGGAACTGACCCCTACTTTCGGAGTTACAGACATCCAAAGTTTATATGTGTTTTATGGCATATACCGACTATTTTAGCGCGTTATTAGACAATATGGATATCATTGAAATAGTAATTTCAATACATTATTCATTAAAAAGGAAAAGAGTAACAAAAAAAAAACATAAAATACTTTAGGCTACACCCAAAAAAAATTATTATATAAAATAAGTTTAGGGGTTGTAAATTGTAAAATTTAGGAAAAAAAATTTAAATTAATGTTTTCCAGAGACGGATATTTTCCCCTCGGTGATATAACAAACAACTAAACACTCCTTGTCCGTAAACTAGATTTGTTTTTTGTATAATGTATGTGTACGCATACAGTGACCCAATAAAGTCTATATACAGTGCAAACAAATTATATCTTTTGAAGAAAAATACAATTTACAGATTTTATGATTTTAAATAACTTCAACTTCTGAAAATTATCACATAGTGTACGTAAATTCCATTCGCTTTAAGGTACAATCAAAAACTGAATAGTAAAGTACATTAATAAAGTGAAAAGTCAACATGAATATATTGGTAAGTACAGTGCCCGCAATTCAAGGTACATCTTCTACTATATTTTTGCCTTCTTTTGTAAAGTTACAATTATGTTAGTTAGGGCCTAACTACCTGAAATTATTGATATATTCAATGAAATGGTTTTGTTTAAAATTTGATTTTTTTGAAGCAAAATGCAAGGCACTACAAAATTAGGAAAAATTATAATGGAGCTGGTTCAAAGTGGCGTAGATCCAAGAAAAATTAATAGGAAAACATACGAATATATAATGGAAAAAGAAAATAAAAGTAAGCCTGTATTTTGCAAAATTCGTGACAATCATAAAAACAGGAAAATGGTTTTAAGCAAAGTGATTACTGCGACTTAAGATAATTAAATTTAAGTAAGTGAATTGTTTTAATATTTTAGGTAAAACGTTGTTTCCAAAAACTTGAAAAAATAAACAACGCGGCGGCAAACTCTCAAAAACTTATTGAAAGTATTTAGGTATAAAATTTAACATTTAACGGCCTAAGTTATATGTATAAAATTGTAATTATTTTACATAAAAGAACATATTCCTTTACAAAATAGAATTCTTAGTAATGATGAAAAAAACAGTGCATTAGAAAGCAATATTTGGAAAGCAATATTTTGGAAGAAATTTCTACCTTTGAAACCACTCATTTAAGCATAGACAATATATTTGATTAAAAATCGGTCAAAACATTGCCTTCAATTGAAAATATTGATGAAATTACCGTTGATCCAAATTTCACAGAGTTATGTCTTAGAGAATTTCCAAAACATTCGAATAGAAAAACTTTAGTTTCCAGAAAACTTATTATTAAGCGCGGATGGGATGTATACTTTAGATGCGTTATTCAGCCTGTGTGAGACGAATCAAACAATAGAGAATGAGCTCTTTCATAAAGAAAGAGAATATTTAACGTCGGATGATTTATTTGTTATGGAAGCATTAATGAGTCTGCGTGGCATGACAAAAAACAATAAATTGCCACATTAAAAGGAGAGTGAACTCCTTCTCCCAGAAACTGAATATTTAACGGCCGATGAATTATATGCCATCGAAGCATTATTAAGCCTGCGTGTCATGAAACAATCCAATGTATTGCCACAATTAACAGCAACTGAAAGTAAAAATTTTGAATGCAGAAAGTGGATATAAATCTTTTAATGGTAAGAACTGTAATGTTTAGAAAAAAGTGTTATATTTTCATTTTTAAAATATTCATAAATATGTATTTAGTTTCCAAATTTAGAATTTCATTCATAGTATATTTTTTATTTTTTTATTCCTTTTAATAAAGAAACAGAAAGGGATTCTAAAGGACAGTCTTTCATTTATAATGGCAAGTGTAATAAATGCATATAAATTTCTTAGTTTTCTGTTGTTTCTTGCCAAAGACAAGTTGAGGACTTATGAATTTTGATGCAGCAGAATATAGCACTCTTTCTTGCAACAATCCATATTTTTGTGCTTTTTCTTTTATATTACTTGCTATATTTAATATCTTTTATTACAGGTCAACAGTGTGAAAGTCATCAGGAAGTAAATTTCTTAACGAGGATATTTTGGCCAATTTTGTTGATCAGTAAGTTTGAAAGCCCATTTGAGAATATTTCAATCCAAAATAACAATATAAAACATGTAGAAAATAAAATTTTAAATACTCACAATGAATGTGATAATGAAGATTATAAATGCAGTAAGGAAGTTTTAGATAGAGATTCCACTTTAATAAAGCGTGATGACAATTTAAATGAAATCTCCGAAAATATTAACAACATTAATATAGACTTTTTTTATAAAGAGAAGTAGCACTTCAGGTAATAATGCCTATTTAGTTATTTTTGTAACCGTACTACATTCTTTAGGAAAGGGATAGATGAGATATAAGACAGGTGGTGAAAAGAGAAGGATAGATATAGCTATTTTATTAGTTATTTTACTTCGCCGGCAAATATGCTATTAAGAAGTACTGACGAAGGATGCTGCATGTTTAATGTTAATTCTGAATATGTATTTATGCCATTAAACAGAAAAAAACATTTTTTATTTTTGGTTGCCGCAAGGTTTGAACCCTGGTCAACCAGGTTTGTAGCCAACGTGTTTACCATTTCGACTACAGCAGCCTCAGACCTCTTAGGGTCTTTCGATATCGTTTCAAGGTATTTTTAATGATAGGAGCGTAAAGTTAAGACCTTTCGAAATATTAGATACAAGTTTGACAGTGTTCAAATTTGAAAAATATAGGAAGGCTTCCAACCAAAGAGAAAAGCTAAATGAAAATGTCCTACGTGTTAAGGGAATGGCAACAAAACAATCCAGGAAATTTAAAAAGAAAATTTTTGACCCCGAATTTAAAGTATGTCCCAATTTAACTTTTGAAGCCAGAGATAAAAAACGGCTAAAATTAACTAAAAATAAATTAGTACTTGATGTCATTCGACAGGAATACCTAAAAATCAACAATGCTTGTATTATATCCTTTTACAGCACTAAAAAAATAGGATCTGGGTTGTTACTGTATGGATATCGCAGTTTCTAGGATTGCTCTAAATAAAGATTTCAAATTCATTTCGATGGAAAGGTTTCAGTAATAGATCTGGAGAAATTGTTCATGCTAAAGGAGAAAAAAGAGTAACTCAAATGCGGGGTGTAACCCGTAAAATTGTGAAAGAAGTATTAGAAGGAAAAAATTGCCTATCTTTTTAGAAAATATCAAATTCCTAAAGCAGTTGATGACACTTCAAAAAGCGGAAATTTGCAATATGTTCAAAATATTAAGACCCTACAGAAATGTAAATCTACAGGAATTTCTGATTAATCGCTACATCCAGATCCCTCTTTTAAAGTTTTTTTGATGCACCAGGGAATGTATAAAGATTATATATAACACGTCGCATCCCCATTAACAATATATTGTTGAAGAAAGGCAACTTTTATAACACTTGCTATTAATCCTGAAATACTGAAGGATGCGTGTTTCACACTCCATATCGACGCATCTGGACAAAGCGTAAACCAAATTAAATGTGCCGAGAAACAGGTACTGATATACAAAATAGTAATAAGAATTAAAAAATTGAAAATGATTATTTCTGTTGCAACTGCTATTCTTTCGAGGCATACGCTTAATGATATATTTGGTATTCCGAAAAAAATGAAAACCTATTGTACTGAAAATAAATTCAAGTGGCCATTCTTTCAAAGGGTTTGTACATATGTTAGTTATGCCTTATTTGGAGCAGTTTTAAAATGTTGTAACAATGAAAATATTTCAGAGTATTTAATGAACTGCTACCGCTATTTAGAAAATCAAGGTATTAATAAGAGACTAAAGGTAATAGTACAATGGTGTAAAGCCCACTATATACAAATTATCTGCAAGGATTTTAACAATAAAATCGGCAAAAGACATTTTTTGTGCATGTTTTAATTATGGCTTTTGATCTGAAAACACTACAAGAGTGCAAATTTTGCTTAAGCTTTTATTTGTTGTTTTGCTGTTTCCCAAAAATGTTACATTTAAAAATAGCTCGAATGTCTTGCGAAAAAAATGTTTTGGAAGTGAATGAAACAGATTCTAAAAACCCGTTCAAAAAAATATTTTTAGAGATTTATGATGGCATAATTAATGATGTTAAAATATTAACTATGAAAGATGAAAAGAACGAATATAAAAATGAAGAAAAATGAAACTTTATTATCAATAAATACTGTCCATTTATTTCAATGGGGACAAATATAATAGGAATTTTAATCGATCCTTCGTGAGATCATCTTAGTATTGATTCAGTTGAGTTTAGCTTTTTTTTGCAAGAGCACATTCTTTTAAAGCAAAAGTTAATGCAGCCTGGAGATTTTATAAGAACTGATCGAAAGGACAATATAAGTTCTCTAAAGAATCTTAGATATCAATACATGTTTGAAGATAAACAGGTTGAAGACTTAGAGCGTACTAAAATGGATTTAAGCCAGCAAGAGGAAAAAGTATCTTCTGCTATTGTTTCCGAATATAAGGAAATTAGATTACTGCAAGATATTCAATCGGAAGAAAAATGGAATAAGAAAGATCCAAGAAAAAGAAAAGCAATAAATTCAAAACACTCAATAAATTCCAAAAGAACTAAAAAATTTATAAAACAATCGGAAAATATTCTGAACATTATTAAAGTCGATGTAGATGATCTTTCAATTACGTCGCGTATAAAAAAGGAACACGGTTACTGTGAAGTTCTTGGGCGCAACCAAAAAAGCAACAAAAAGTGAATTATTATTTGGTTAGATATAATGACCTATTTACTAAAATTTACCCACAAATGACACAATTTGAAGTCGGGTTCTTTACCTTCTTAGACCGAAAAGATTTGGAATCATTAAAAGAATATAATCTTTTGACAAATTTGGTTTTAGATTGCGAAATTATGATAGTTATAACAGAACATTCGAAAAATGTTTTAAGCTTGCCCTGTCAAATAGCAGAAGTAAATTTTGAAAGTTAAATAAGCTAATTTCACTTGAGCCTGAAATGTTTTTTGTACCAATTTTACGAAACAAACATTTCAATCTTTGCGTTTTAAAACCAGAAACAAAAGAATTTGTTTTTATCGACTCATTTAATGATAATAACGGCAAGTCTTAATTCAAACACTTTGAACAAAACGTCTTCAAAAATGACGCAAAGGACAAAGCAAAAAGATTTTGTGAGCTGCGGTGTTTTCGTAATTATATACATAAAAAATATCTTAAAGGAAGGGACAATGACTAACTTACCTTCATCTAATCATTTCAGAAATGTAATCAAATCAATGCTATTTAAATATGCTGACGATTGTTCAAACTTTTGTTGCCATTGTGGAAATTCTAAAAACATGAAAACTAAATGTTCCAACTGCATTTATAATGTTTGTAAAGATTGTATAAAAGACATATACAATAATTGTTTCAAAGAATGTAAAATATGTAGTAATCATGTTTTACTTTGAAGAAGTGTGTTACAAATGCCAACACAGCCGTCAAAAATATGTATGTAGGTATTTATTTTATAAATATTTTTATATTTTATAGAACTGTCTAATTTATAAGATTTATTTATTTAAGATTTATTTAGTGATTAAAATGAGTGAAAAAAGCACACACACTTCTAAGAATTACACTCATCAAATGCAGCTCAAATGATTAAATCAATGCGTACAATTAATTTATTTATATATTTATTTCTATAATAGACATACGTGAATAATGGTTTAGGCCTACTGGAGAAGTCAGCCACTAAAAAGAATTGACAACGCACTAAGTGTAGTAACTCAATGGTAGTGTGGAAATTTACACATTTGTTATATCTTGTATATGTAAACATAAATTTATTAAAAAAAGATAACTTTTAATTTATGAAAATTTTTATTTTTGCAAAAAATTCTACTTGCAATATAAAATTTGAAATTCCATCTAAAACCGAAAATCACAAAAAATAACTAAACACTATTAACAATTTATAAGCTTTTTAACAAAAAAAAAAAAACATATTCGCAAAAAAACACAACACTTTCTCTGGTTGCCTCTGTTAATAAATAAATGTTCAGTTCAGAATTTGTTTACCCTTTCCAATTTTAATAGTGCTGCCAATTTATATTTTGTTGCTAGGTTAACCCAACATGAAGAATTGTCATTGCAGCCACAGATAACTAACCAGATCAAACACGAAAAATTCAGTGTGGACAGATTCCAGCTATCGTTAGAGAGGGATAGTAAAAGTACTTTCGTTTTTTATATTACTACCTCTTTCTGGTTATAGCTGAAATTTAGTTATATGTGTTTTTTAAATAATAATGTTTAGGTTACGCTGTGGCCTAAGTGTAAAACACCGAGTATAGTATAAAACAATTTACGGTTAAACAAATGAAATGTAGCAAAGCTGAAGAAAATCCACTAAAGGCAGCAGCTTCAGCAAATCAAGCGATAATTTTGGAAAATATGTTATCAACTGAAGAAGGTATAAAGCCAGCAGTAAATCCTAAAAAAACATCAATTATAATGTTTCCTGGCCAAGGAAAACAATATGTTAGACTGGCTAGTAGACTTATGCGTTTCCTTGAAGCTAGAAGAATACTTGAAATGGCCAATGATTTTAATTATAAATTGTTCTTAATATGCTCAACCGACTGTAGTGGTATCTTCTTTGTCCTACCGTTCGATAAGGGTATTAAACTGGTCAAATTCGAGCCAAATGGGTTGTGATAAAGCATCTGGTACTATAGCCATGGTTTTATATGCTCCGGATATAGAAATTGGTGATGCCTGTGCAAAGGCCCCACAATGGTGCATTGACATTATGGTGTAAGCAACTATACGTATTCACATTGTAGTTATTGCCGGCAAAAAAATATGACGCATTAAAAGTTTGTCTATCAATGGTGCTTTTCATCAATCGATCAATCAATTATTGTAGTTAACATTCCGTACGTCCTTTATTATAATAAACAAATATCAATTTAGTTATCTGATTCTTTAAAACGGTTATGCGACTTGTATATTGGATAATGCCAAGTGTTTGTAAGCCATGCGCGCAAGAAAACCATCGATATGTATAATGTTAAATTAGCTACTGAAGTAGTATTGGATAAGGTTTTCAACTACCCGCCAACAAGGCATGTAAGTGTTAAAATACACCTATCAAATACTCGTGATAATAAACTTAGTTTTCTTTCAAAGGTAATGTCCAAATTAGCCGAAGAACGCAACACAATGTGCAAGTAGCAACTTAAAGGCGCTTTCACACTATAAGACTGAGTATTAAGATTTGTCAAAAATTCGAAATAATATGAAAAATCTTATAGTGTGAAAGCGATCTTAAGTAAAATCTCATAGATTGAGAAGTAAAATTTGAAACACCGATGGCTCTCTCTATTTTTTGAAATTTTTCTAAAAGCTAAGACATTTCATATTATCAGGGATGTTTTTTTGCAACAGAAAATGAAGCCAATTAAACAAACACCTGCTTTTCAGAGACCGAAGCCAATTGCTGCATAATCATAGCTTATCCGCGGTTGATTTTTGTCTTGCGCCGACTTAAAAATACCAACCAAATTTTTAGAGGTAATTAAGAACTGTGAATGTTTTTCTTATTTTCAAACTAATTTTAACGATGTGCTAATACGAAACATTCAGTGCAGATATGTATGTTAAACAAAAACAATTTCAAGCATATCCATCGATTAATTACAAATTTTCTTATAAGTAACCTAACAATTTCGCTCAGTTTAGGAAAACAAATGAGTTTTTCGCTAAGTGAAAGCTTTAAATATGTAGTGTTTAAATCTTTCTACGGTCTCTACAATTTACTTTCAACTGTCGGTATTGCCAAAAACGCACTAAAAATTGTACTTGTGTACTATATAAAATTAATTAATCAGCATGTGTATTGTTATTGAACTTTTTGTTAGTTTATAATACAAATTTGCCTTAAAGCTTTCAACAGCAAAAAAATCAATATTTGCAAAAACGGCTGAAAGAAATAGTATTTTTGATTATTTTATATACAAATTGTCATATACATACATCGTAATTTTGTGCAAAAAAATTTCATAAAAATCGCTGAGTCACAACTTTTCTACACTTGTTCCCAATCGGCTAGTATCTGCCGGCAGCTTAAAGTTTTTCATACAGGCATCGTACTTCTCTAATACATATGTTTTTCTCTAGAACAGCTGTTTGCTTACTACAGAGAAATTATAAACTGTTTTAAGTGTGATAGTGTGAAAGCTTTTTGTAATGATACGTTAGATCAAGGCGCATCAAACAGGTGACTGCATCCGACCATGTGTTCATCATATGTTTTAGCTTTTACAAAAACAAAACACACGTAAAAGGTAATGCATCCACCTGGTGTTATTGCGCCAAGCGTTAGATTTTTCGAAATCTAAATCATTCTCATACGAGAAATTTAAATGAAAATCATACGACTCAGTATTATAGTGTGAAAGCGCCTTTAAGGAGTCATTTATTTTTGAATACTGAACCGAATTAAATTAGATAAAGACGGTGCTCTAAAGCTCGACAATAACTACAAATATGTGAAAGAATAAACAAAATGGGTTGACAAACAGAGGAGAAAAATTATCCTAAAGTTTTGTCTTTGCCTATTTATATATAGATTCTAATAAAGCAAGTTTTTTTTAAATAATTATGCACAAAAATAGTAAATAAATACAATAAAGCAATTGATTAAAAAAAAACTCTTGTAATGATTTATTTTATATTTTATTGTTAAAAAGAATTAAATTATGAAATTGGAATGTATACATGTCAATAAAATAAAGATAACAGCACATTTTATTCTTTAAAATATATTAAAATCAGTTACTTCTCGGAGTTAAAAAAACTTCAAAAGTGAAAAAATTTATTATATAAATCTCTATTATTATTTTCTTTGCAGAGCCAATATAACATCACAGCCTAAACCCATAATTTTAAAGTATTCTGAACTACTATCTTGCAAGCGAAACGAGCATTCCTGTAAAAAAAATTTATTATTAATAAAAACTTAATATTTTTATGCAACATAACTCACTCCGAGTTTATAAAATATGCGAGCCTTCTGCATATTTATCAAAAAGTGACATCTTATTATATACTCAATTAACTGATCCAGCATTTAGCCAATATGTACTATAAGCCTCATAGCCAATGTCACGCACATAGTCTTCCAATTTGGTGTAAATACTGTATCGACATTCTTATATGAAACAAAATCTTTTACGACGTTTTTCATCGTTCTTCTGAAAGCCGCTGCATAGTCATAGAAACGGCTTCATCGAGAATGATAATTTGGAATGGAGGATAAGGACGACCCTCTGGTCTTGTGCCACTCACAGTTTTTTTTTTCGATCTTACCGTATTCATGACACTTTCATCAGAAGCATTTAATTCTAAAATTCTTTCGCGATACATGACAACAAAAATTTGTTTAGCTGCTCTAAGAATGGTTCTTGTTTTCCCTGTGACTGGGGGTTCATAAAGCATAAATATATTAGGCAAATCTGCACATTTACGAGAAACAGCGACCACTTTACCTTCTTCTACCACGATTGGATTTTTTTAGCTTGAATTATTTCTTGTCGCAAGTTTTGTAAGTGTACCTAGGGTTCCAGCATCTATTCTTTTCTAAGCTTTGAGATGAATAGCAATTTTGAATTGCTTTTTTAGTTATATAAACCTTTTAATTACAAAATCTTTCGAACTGTTATAATTAATTTACGTTTAAATTTTTTTTATAATATTACTAAAAATTATGGATTTTCAGCCTTATCAATAAAATAAATAATAATAATAAAATAGTTTATATAAAAGAAATATGTATCTAAAGTTCTTAGTTGCAAAGCATAATTTTGTGTGGTCATGAGAAAAATTAAAATTACTAACTTGAAAAAATAATATTAAAAATTTTAAAGTTAATAAAGTCTCATTTCTTTATATATTTTTTGTATAAGTATTTCAACATAAAAATGGAATTTATTGTTTGGGAAGTAAAAAAAAAAAAACATTAAAAAATTGTTTAAAATACCTAAAACGTAAAATGCTTCGAGTTTTACTTATGTAACTAAACAGTTTATGTAGCTTAACACACTTAACACGCTTTTAACGAGTTAACGCTTAGCTTAGAACAGTGTTCTTTCACAAAGATTTCAAAGTATTGGTAGATAATTGTAACAGCTAAAAGAATACCGGTCCCGGAACCTATTGCTTCTATGAAATCAGCTAACACGGATAAAGCGTCAATACACAATCCACCAAAGACAGCGGCTGTAGGTATGTAGCGATTTAATTCATGGATCATAGAATTTTCACGATGACCACGCATAACCACATGTTGTTCTTTTAGTTGTTTAGCTACCTGTAAGTATGAAAAAATTTGAAACCTTTAAGTATCTAGCTTTTTAAAAATAATGTTTAAGTACTTACACCCTTGGCAGAGCTTCCAGATACGTCAATCCATGTTTTGGAGAAGAATGCACAGGAGCCTAACATAAAAACAATGTAGAGTATGGCGTGGATTGGATCAGTCAAAATATGGCCAACATTTTCGGGTGGCGAAATATAATAGCAAAGTCCACCAATGGGATAGGAACGAGCTGGACCACCACCTCCAACATCAGCCCATACACCGAGAAGGTTGATGAAGAAGTTTCCTTGAAATTTTACAGCCAACATTTGAGAAATAATGAATAAATTTGAAACCAAAGCGGATTGCAAGATAATTGGGATGTTTGAGGTATAGAAAAATTTTGTGGGATAACTGCTATACTGCCCACGATAGCGTGCGGATTTAATAGACAATCCACGCGAAAACCTTGAAAGTATATAGCGAAAGCCAAAACGAGTACAGTTGCCAACAAGTTCATTAAATTTGGCAAATTTTGACGGTAATAAAAAAATATATATTTTTATTTTATATTGTTTATTTATTTATCTTTGTCCCAAAATGTTCCATAGAGGCTCCTAAAAATGTAAGTATTTATTGAAATAAATGTTCATAAGCTAGTGTATTATGATCTAAAAACAGACTTATGTCCACTAAAAACTTTTCGACAAACTCTTCCTCCAGGATGGTTTTTCCTTCTTTCAATCCATTGCATTAATAACTGAGTTTATTCTTTCAAAGCCACAATTAGTGTAATTATTGATGTGTCCTCGAAATCAATTTATTTAAATCTCATTTCTTTTACTACTAAAAAATTTGCGTCTTTTAATTAAATGTTTTTGACAGATGAGTTGATGGAAGATGTTAAATAATAAAATTCTTCAATGTAAATGAATGTTTCACATTTTCTACATCGTTTCGCCGAGATGTTAGTAAATGTTATAGAAACAGTTTTCGAGATATAAGCAAAAAAACTTAAATTATAAATTTTAGCAATTTTTTTTAATTTTAAAAGTTTGCCGCTTAATAACTTTTTTCGTACAGTTTTTCAGGAAACAAACTATACTGCGATCGATTCGTATTTTTATCCTCTTTCGATTGTATATAGTGTTATACGTGCACGCGGAATAGTTTTTGACATATTAGCGAAAAACTAAAGTTATAAAATTGAGCGATTTTTTTAAATTTTTAAAGTTTGCCGCTGAATAACTTCTTTCGTACAGTCTTTCAGAATACAAACTATACTACGATCGATTCGTATTTTTATTCCCTTTCGATCGTACACAGCAGTTCATTGGCACGTGGAATAGTTTTCGAGTTATGAATGAAAAATTACTCTAAATAGCTTGATGTGTAGCACCTTAATTTCTTAATTATCTGTTGGCTTTTAATTCTTTTTTTCTTTTGTATTAAAATTATATTACCGAATTATGATCTAAATATAAAATGCTATATTTTTCTCAGTTTCTTTACATTTTTTTTATGTAAACATGAAAACATGTTGCGCTAACACACTCTCAAAAACAAAAACAAAATTACTTTCCATGCAACGCTGAAAAAAGTTTGCCAAAACAAAAAAAGTTTGTTTCAAGGCAAGGCAAATTGAATACTAGGTAAAATTGATAGGCCAGGTGTCCGAATTCAAAAATTGTTTACATTTTGTTGACGCGCCATTTAAAAAATGTTCAATTTTAAAATCGGATAAAAATTTTTAAATAATTTTTTTTTTAATAGAGAATGTGCAAATAACACAATGTGTGATAAGTAACAAGAGTGTGGTGCCCAATCGCCAACAAAAAACATTTATTGAAAAGAAAATGTTTCTTTGAGAAACATTTTAAAAAATTGTTTTGTTTCATCAAAATATATGGCTGTGTTGTACATTTATAACAAATAATTGAAGATTCATTTTAGTGGTTTGCAAAATAAGAAGTGCGGGAGTGGAATTTTATCCAATATGTCGAAGGACAACAAAGACAAAATGAAATAAGGTAGAATTTGTTTAGTAGATTTCATTTCCTTCTCTGCTTTTTAATATCATTTATCACTGTTCACTGATACTTACACGTAAATTTACACAAACAAAATACACGTGTTTATGTTTTTTTTCCTGATGCGGTTACCTAGTATTCAATTTGCCTTGGTTTTAAGGCATATTATTATAATCATATGTTTTGGTTTATTTTCTTCTCCTCTACGTTTCAATGTATATTTATGCCGGTGGCGTCAATTGGAAAACAAAACCTATAGTCATAACCAAGGTGAATAAATTACCAGGTGGCAGCGCAGGCGAATTCAGTCTTTTTTGCTGGTATACACCACTGTCAAACTTTATATATAAAAAATTATTGTACATTTTTTTATATGGAGTTTGACAGCCGTGTATACCAGCAAAAATACTGAATTCGCCTACGCTGCCACCTCAGCTGTGCTATTAACGCCACCATATAAATACATCTCGCAGTGTTGCTTTTTGTGCTAGGTTGCGTTAAAAAAATGATGTGGGATAAAACAAAAATGAAAAATAAAACTTCAAAATTTATCAGACCAAAATCTTTGTTAAAATTTGTTTGCTTTTCAAAAACGATATTTTTTATCACATACCTGAATATTCATTTTTTTTTCTACAGCGCACTCTGGGGCAAATAACCGAATAACGATAATAAAAATAAGATTTTGTTAAATATAACCAATATTGCACTAAATATGTTTTATATAGTAGTACGTTATCAACCTATAAAGGCCGTGTCAGATAAAACTTTTGCTTTGCGTTGCGTTGCAAATTCGCTTTGACATTTAAGATAAAATGTATGAACTTATATGAAACATGTCACATAAAGCACTTTTAACGCAAAGCAAAGCGCAAAGTTGGTCAACACTCATCTTTTGGCGCGCTTTGACAATTAGCTGCTATACATTTGTATATTATTTTTTGCAAAATCTAAAGTAATAGAGGTAAGTATTTTAAAATGTAATTTTTTTATTAAATATTATTCCTTTATTATTTTTGAAAAAGGCTTCTAGTATTAATTTGTAACAAATTATTTTAACTATAGGAAATAGTTTATTTTAATATTCTTATGTATACATGTAGTTATATAAAAATGCTTCATTCATTAAGATTAGGATTAGAACCAATTCCAATATGTCCTCCAATAACATTTTTTAATATTATTTTAATGAAAATATAAAAACTACTATGCACTTTTAACGTAAACAAACAATAATTAAGCGCTGTCAAAGTTTTTATTGTGACATACCTCTTGCGTTTTATACTTTTTTTTCAAAGTTTGCAATGTCACGCAAAGCGAAAAAGTTCTATCTGACACGGCCTTAAGTATTAATTTTTTAACGCATTACATTAGTCTGTACGTGCATGCAAAGTATTAATATATATCAAGTGGCTATTAGACGGTCAAACTGCTTGTGAGCACGGCCTGATACGATGATATAATACTAATAAATGAAGTCTACACAGGATGAGTTTTCATCATGATATAAATTTGACGTTCATCAATATATAAATTCTTCAGGTGTGGACTCCCTGTTAAGAGGATTCACTATCATACACAATCGTACGATTTAATCGCACAAAAATCTGACAGAATTCTGTCCTACTTTAATAATCGTTTCAAAATGGCGTCGTACGTGCTACACTATTATACAAAAAAGATGCAAAAAACAGATGATTTTAATATTTTGTTGTAGCTTCCTCCTCATCTTCAAAAAAAAAACAAATCTGATCGCATAGAAAAAATCATTTTATGAATTATTTCAAAAGATTATAAAATCGTTCAGATCTGTGAAAATGTCTGTCACACACATACACTATTATTCCAAACTATCATACTTTTTGAGCGCACATGAAATTTTTGACAGATCGTACGACTGAGTATGATAGTCAATCCTGGCCTTAATAAGCATACACAGTTTTGAGATTTTTTTGAGGAAATTACATAAAAGAAAGAACCCTTAAAATAACGACATTCGTTAAGAGTATGCCCATGTAAAATCATACATATGTATATAATAATATATAATGTTAAATGTACTATTAATACTCAAAAAATAAAAATACTAAACTAATGGTTAATGCACTATAAAGAAACACGGTTTTTTAATTATAATCAAGAAGTCTTTTAATTCGCTTATACCTCAGCAGCATATTAAGTGCAGTAGTGGATACATTAAACAACATACAAAATTCCATTTTTGTGGTCGTAATCCGGTTATAGTCTCAAAATACATTTTGTGCTTTATTGTTGTAGTTGTTTTATACTGCTTTTACCTGTTAAATGAATGTGCCAAGGTACATTAATTTTACTAGGTAGTGTCGTCCGCCCAGCTGGTTTGTAGTTGGACATGTCAAAAGTTGTTTATATTTTCCTACTTTTGTTTACGAATTTCAAAAAACACTAACAACAAGCATATGCAGAACATAGAGTGCGTTTGTTTTTAGACCAATTCTCTTTTAATTTCTTTTTCTATTTTTGACATTTCCACTCACAAAGCAACAATAAAATGCCATGTTTTTGTTACAATTGTTGTATTAGTTGTAGAGCCGCTATTACCTATTAAAATAAATGTACCTTGGAATGTGCCTTGGTGCCAGTGTTGCCGTTTGGTTAAATATTTTATATTTTTGTAACTTTTGAAGGCTCCACGTAACATGTATAATTTCCTTGTATTGGTCAAATTTTCGTAACTTTTGGTGCAGATGAAATAAAAGCTCCGTTCCCATACTTTTTGGGTAAAGTTCGGTAAAATTAGAGAAAACATAAATTATTCTCAATTAAAGAGAAAAATGCCCGCAAGTACGGGAACACAAAAAACCAAATTTCTATCCCAAAACAAGATGTCGAGCAAAATATACATGCAGTTGTTTATATTAAACATAAGAACACAAACATTTTGTATGTTCTTGAATTTATTTTAATATTTATAGGAATAAAACTTACAAATAACAGTTTTGCGAAACACTTGCGTGTATGAAACATAGAATTTTTGTATTTGCTACTGTTTACTTTTCAATCAGCTGATTGTTTTTTAGTGTACACAAACTTATCCAAAGAAAAATTCTAAGCTGTTTCGTGCAGAAAGAAGAAGAATTTTATTCTCTCAAAAGCTCTCTCTTGTACCCAAACTTGTAGTACGGGAACAGTTTTCAGTTTTCCCGCGGGATCCCAAAATTGAGTTCGGGAACGCACCTAAAGTAATATCATTAAAAAAGTACTTTTTCATTATTTAAGGTAAGAACCTTTCTTTACATATCCACCTTTCTTATCATGTTAATTAATAATTTTAATAACAAAGGCTACTTGCAAATGCTATCAAAATTCTACATAAAAAATTGGTTTGAAATAAACAAGAAATAACGTTGCTGAAGTTTTACTCTATTCTATTAGTGAGAAATCACGAAATGTTTCTTGCTTCATGTTTAGAAACAGCAAAATGTTTCTGTCAACAATTTTTGTTTTTGAAATAAATTAATTTTATGCAAAAAACTACTCCGTTTAAACTTGCGAAAATTGTTAGCATTCTTAGTTATTCCGCTTTAAAAAATTGACCACTTGTTTGTGGTACCATACGGTACCTTGATTTAGAAGAAATCTGTTTTTTAATTTCCCTAAAGAAGTGCCGGATTATATTACGGAGAAATCTTAGTAATTTTATGTTAAAGTTTTAAGCAAATAAGGCTAATATTAATAACGTTTTTATAATTTATTAAAGTCGTAAATTCTATTCTAGAAAAAGGTTAAACGGATTAAGTTAAAAAATCCTACCTTAATTGATTTTATTGAATGGCGAATTGAGTCCTGACTTAAATGCTCATAAAAATCATCGGGCTGAAATTGTTTTTTCATACGTTTTTCTATTTTTCTTATTTTCATTTTGTATTTCTTCAATAAATAAATTTGTTGCCTTGTTATTTTTCCTGAAATATTGAATAAAACGTTTTACTGTATTTTATATAAATTACATTAAATTACTATTTATTTAAAGAAATTTTAAAAATGTAACCTTCATGGAAAAATGTAATTTATTTGAATGAAAAGCATAAATTTTCCTGTCTCTCGCTGGCAACACAGCTTGATACAGATTTTTTTATACATGGACAAGGCGAATTAATACAGGTGATTGCACGGCTACAACAATGCAACAACACCAAAAACAACAGGGAATTTGTTGCTACAAAATTTATGTATGTTGTCAAAAAAAAAAAAATAGTAATAATAAAAAAACATAAGAAATTGGAAAAAATTAGACAAGTATTTTTAATTTTTTTTACGAGGATTCGGTGGTGATGCATTATGCAAGAAATGCACGTTGCGACCTATTGTACAAACTGAGAAGCATGTACAACAGATTTCAATATTTGTGGTGTAGTATTATGAAGTTGCATGTTGGTCAAGGAGTCAAGAAGTTTTGATTTTTTGGCAATTTGTACAACTCGGTCGCAACGTAAGTGGACATGTCGCACATCATTATTCTATTTTACTTTTCATTTTCGTAGTGACAATATAGCAAAACACAGCGCAAAAGTATTCTATACATTTAAAGAAAATTAATATATGAATTAAAATGGGGAATTTAGATGAAATGTGTGCAAGGTTTTTAAAAGTTTGTTGTTAGGATATTTTTGCTTTTTTATTAACCAATCCTTTGACAACTTTCGCTTCCTTCTTAACTTTTGTTTGCATTCCTTTTCTTCTTGATCAAACACTTCATCGATTACAAATACGCAACAATATTGGAAAACATCTTCACTCTAACGGCTTCTATATAAAATGAACTTGTGCTGCGCAATTGTACGCAAGTTGTATAATTTGTAGACAAAACACCCAACTTGATTACTTGCAAAGTTGTACAGCATGTCGCAACATGTATGGCTTGCATTATATCTATAGTTCTTAAAAAACTGGAAAAATATATAAAAGAGCAAGATGAAATCGAATCAGAAGAAAAAAACTAAAAACGATTTTAAACTTTATGCGATGCTCACCCACCTACTTGAAGCCTTTATTCTAATTACGTGCACATAAATATTAAATTTCTAAACGAGCTACAAACAGAATTTTCCTTTTATGGCTATAAGATCTTGGGTATTGTTACTTTTTTACGAGTGAGTTTTTCTCTCTCTATAGCAGAATACGAAACTTAAAAGGAACACAAGAGAAAACGTTTTCAACTTGATAGGTCTCCTAAATGATTTTTCCATATGCAGACATTTACGAAAAAAATAGAAAATGAACGAAATGTTCCCCAGTGTACATAAATTGTGCGTTCCGCGTTCCATCTTCTTAAAATTAAAATTTTAGAAATGTTATTCTGTTTCGCACAAATTTTTTCAGTAATTTAAATATTTCATTTTTTATTAAAAATCAAAACACAATAAAAATTTGTTTAAAAAATAATTTATTTTTGACAACATTCATAAGCAAGCACAATTCGCCTTGACAACTAAAACGTATACAGCTGATGAGCTTTTTCGCCCGTGCGTTCACCTGTATTATTTCGCCATGTACATGGAGTTTGACAAAGTCTACCGACAAAAATCAATTAATTCGCCATCGATCCCAAGGCGAATTAATTTTACCAGGTACATTCGTTGCGGCAGCTGAAAATTTTTTGTTTAATATTGTAATGTGTAAAATAGCTGTTAAAAATGAATCATTTTATATCACAAAATTTCTTTTTTTTTTTATTATTCTATAAAAAAAAGAATTTTAAGAAGAGTTTTAAATCAATTTAAAAAACGAATCTCAGTAAAAACGTTATTGAAAAGGGTAAGAAAAAAGTGTAGTAATTATTTGTGTTCTAAAGTTTATCATACACTTAAGTGCCTGTTTTTCTTTTTATTGTTGTATTGTGTTAGCCGCGCTGCCACCTTATGTGAATTCGCCTTGATCGATCCCACCGTATATTTATTTGGAGACAGTAAATAAGACATTTATTTGATATATTTCAAATATTTTATTATAATTGTTTTAAATTATATTTGAATTATCTTATCAGTTTACTATTACTAAAATTTCTTTGGATGGAACAATGGAACAAAAGTGTAGAAACGCTAAAGCTGCTTTTACTTTCCGAGAACGAGATGTTTTTGGTCATAGAGAATTGTCATAATTATTGTCTGGACGCCTTCACAGTTATCGTCATAATTGTCAAGTCAATTGTAAATGTCATCTGTTTTTAAATACGACATTTATTTCTGTTAAATAGTAATATTAAAATTTAAAAAGTACCAAAGAAATGCAACATTGGGCGTGTATATGTGCCGCCGCCTCAATAGTAAAGCTTCAATACTTCAGTTACGTTCGTTTAAGAAAGGAGACATTTTTATTTGAAATTTGCTAACGAATGAGGAGGTTAAGTGAGGAAGAAAATAATTATAATTTAAACTAAAACTATTGTGTAGAGGATAATAAAGAAAAATTCAAGTATAAACTTTGGTTTTGAAATAAATACAGGTAAATAAAAAAGTGAAAATTCTACTTAAAAAATTGTCTGATATGAAAGTAAAATGCCAATAATATCCTTCCAATGAAGTGTGTACACTATTCAAATAATGAGCGTCTTATTTCCTAGTGTGAGAGAAAAAAATAATTGTATGTACATATTACAGAAACTGGATTTTATTTTTGAAAAAGATTAAAAAAAGCGTTGGTATATTCGACTATTTCGGAATATTTGTTTAAGAAACTGGAAAGGAAAAGATCAGCCGTCAATCAGTATTAGAGTAAGGGTGCGTTTTATATATATATATATATATCCAGTATCCCTGTTGATTGGTTGAGTTTGGGTGTGCCTGTCGCTGTTGCGTCGACGCCTTTGTCGCGACAGAGTCATTGCAGCCACCTTTGTTGTACTTAAAACCATCTATTTACGTCTGCACAGAAACAATAGGTGATATTCATATACTTCGCCTTATATTTCTTTGTTCGTTTCGTTTTTCATGGATTTCCTTACGTTTGTAATCGTTTGAACTATGTTTGCCTATATAATGTTTTATTCGTCGATTTTTGTGTATTCATTCGGCTAGTCTGTAATCGTTATAAGTGTTCTGTATGCCTTTTCAAGATTTTATCCTTTTTGTGTGTTTTTTAAACTGATAAATATTAGAACGCTTTCAATATTGTTTTCATCGTTTTTTTTTTTAAATTTGGGTGGAGTATAAAATAAAATTTCATACCTAACCGTTAAATGGCTTTATTAAACTTAAATCTTTAATATTGAGTTTAATATACTTTCACAACTATCATATCAATCGTATCATCAATTATACTGCATAGCATACGTCTTTAATTCTTGTAGTGGAATTTATGTTCTATTGATTAAATATAAAATTTCGTCTGTATGTCACTTTTCTTCGTTTTCTATTTGTAAATAAATATATTCAAACTATGTTAAAAATTTTTTTATATACACTACGTTCCAATAAATAAAATGTACCTAGAGATACCATCAAAATAACAATAAAATATATCATTTAATACTGACGTTTAGCGAATAGTATTTATTTTTAAGTAAAGGCCGCCGCCCTTCTTAAAAAAAAGTTCCATATACATACATATAAATGTGTGTACATATGGATGCGTTTTAAATGCCTGCAATTGATTGTGTACACTTTTAAATTGCTAATATCTATGTATGTATGCATTCACATGTAAGCGAATTAAATCCAGTATTTGTTTATGCATGCATCTGTAGATCATAATAAAATAACCTGCTCATCAATATCTTACATTGAATGGAGACTTGAATGCAATGTATGTAGGAAGGTATAATGCGAATGAATATGTACATTAACATGTGGGAACAAATTTACTATGTAAAAATGTAAAGTGAAAAATTTTGGGATGACCTCAATGGCCTCTTTTCTGACAAAAATGTTGCATATGTTTAACATGTTTTACACCTTGGTGTTCTTTTCTAAAAAGGTTCGAGAGTGTAAATCAAAAGTACAAAAGCACCAAAAAGGGTAAAATATGTTGAATAGTATAACTTCAATTTTATGTAAGGGTAAGTATGCTACACTTTTTTAGTAGTTCTTAATTTAGATAAGTGATGTTTGCTTTTGTTACTAAATCTTTATTGTTTAATGTTTGAAAAGCTAATTAAACATAATTGATATCTGGCTATAAAATGTGTAGCAATTTTTCAGGGTTTAGGCAACATGCAAAACATTTAATGTGTTTGTTAGGAACGTTTATTTTCAGAAAAGAACATGCCCATTAGTTTCGGAGTTAAGGACCTTAATATGGGCTTGAATCTAGTTTACGGCCACAGCTTAAAAACTAAAAAAAATATCTAGGGTGTAAAATTCAATGTTAAGCAAAAAAAGTAAATGGAAAATTTGGGGCTGACCTTTGGGGGCATATACCGAGTATTTTGTGGTTGAATGAAGCAATATGGGTATCATTGGAAAAGGTAACTTAATATCTATTAAATTTAAAAAGAAAATACTAAAAAAACAGGTAACGACCAAAAAAAAGCTTATTTTCATAAATTCATAATACCTAGAGGTATCAAAAAAAAAAACTAAGTTCAGCGACATTATTATACGAAAAAAGATTTGGCAGAATATCTTTTTTAAGTAAAGCCGGTGTTGGCCGTACCATAGAGGAAAGAAATCCTTCCGCCTGGCCGAAGCCCGGCTACACCGAAAATCTTTAGTAAGCGAAACCGGTGTGGGTCATACAATGGATGAGAAAATCGTTATTTCCAGCCTTAGGTCGGCTACGCAGAAAATCTTTAGTAAGCAAGGCCGGTGTGGGTCATACCATAGGGAAGAAAAATCCTTGCGGCCGGCCGAAGGCCAGCTATGCAGAAAATCTTTTAACACTTTAATGTAGTATTGTAGTATTGATCAAGTTAGGTATGTTTTTATGGAAAAATGCTTTTTTTTCAGCTGAATTTTTTTTCCACTTTTTACTCTTCTTGCTATTGGAAACTACCTTAAAGTAATTGCAGATATATTTTTGTATACATATAAAAAATTTAATAAGCATGAATATGAACAAACTTGCAGTGACTTTTTTTTGAACAACCCTTACAAGGGCTTGCTTATTTACATTTTATCCTTTCATTCAACGATTGGGGAATGACATTAATCACATCCTGCGATGTCCCTTAAAGCCTGTTTAAATTTAAGTTTTTTATTTATAAGCTATCGTAAGGAAGAAGTTTGGATAACTTATTTATAGGAATGTCTACTATGCTCTTCAGCTAACTTAAAAGTAAGTTAAGATAGATATGTACATACAATGAGATTTATTAAATATTTACATTCTTAAAAATGCTAAATGGCTTGATATAAGTAGTCTATTGTTTTTATTTTAGTTTTTATGTCTTTATATACAGTACGTCAATAATGTCTTTACACACATAAAAATTTAAGTTCTTTCATATTGCGTATGAAAAAAAACGCTTTTCATTTTATGAAATATAAAGTTTTTTTTATTTATTATAATTATTTACACCATTTGTAAAAGTATAAAACAAAGAAACACAATTTTTACAAAAACAAACACTCGTTTTCTTATATTAAGACACTCTACATAAAACACATTCTTTCTTTTTTGCACTCACTTTACGATCTATGACGTACTTTATATTTCTGTAATATTTGATGTCAGTTGACGATAAAAATTTTCAGTGTTCGTGTCATTTTTAAAATTATTGTAAGTAAATAATGCCAGGCAAAGCATCATCATACGACGTGATTCAACTGATTTACTTCAACCACCAATTTGGTGCAAGTGCTCAGGAACTGTCAGAGAGATTTTCGGTGGCACGTAAAACCATTTACAATGTGCTTAATCGAGCTGAAAACTAAGGTAGATTGCAGTTAAAGTGTGGAGGTAGCCATAAGCCTAAAATAAATAAACGAGCAGAGCGCATAATTATTAGAAAACTTGTACAGACCCCTCAAATTTCTACAAGAGCACTTGCAAAAGAGCGTGCGGAATAGTAGTTTGCCATGAAACAGTTCGACAGGCTATAATTAAAAGCAAATACTCTTTAAGAGTTGCACGTAAAAAACTATTACTATTGTGATGATGTTGTAATGCCACCCATTATCTACACACATGTTACATAGTTATAATTTAAATATAACGTAAGCTTCTCAATCATAAGTTAATACCTATGCTTATGTTTTTAGTACACACATACTAACGCACTAACCTATTTCTTAAGCTTATTAAGGCTGCTGTAGTCAAAGTGTTAAACACGTTGACTACAAAACTGGTTGACCAGGGTTCAACTCCTGCGGCAACCAAAATATAAAGAATGTTTTTTTCTGTTTAATGGTATAAATACAAATTCAGGTTCGTCCTTCGTCGGTACTTCTTCATAGTATATTCGCCGGCGAAGTAAAATAACTAAAAAATGGCTATATCTATCTTTCTGTTTTCACCACCTGTCTTATCTCTCATCTATCCCTTTCCTAAAGAATGTAGCACGGTTACAAAAATAACTAAATAGGCATTATTGCCTGAAGTGCTACTTTAAAAAATAAATAAATAAAAGAACTGAAGTTGAGTTTGTTTCAAACCTTGAAACCACAAGGTGCCATCCACCATATGGCGACCGTGACAAATTGCCAAAATCACAAAGTAAAAAATTGACTGTTGAAAATTAAACTTTTAAATAAAATTTATAAGAAATAAAGTAACTTTAAATTTAAATTATTGTATTTTAAATTATTGAGTTTTGTGAGCGAGTAAAAATCAAAATCAAACTGAAAAATAAAAATAAATCAAATACAAAAACCTTTAAACGACAACAAATTCATTAAAAACAAAGAACACAAAAGTATTAAGCTAAAAAAGTTAATGCCTGCAAAACTGGACCAAAATTTAAAAACATAATTGTGTTAAAATTCAGTAATTAATCAAAAATAAATAATATTGAACATAATAAAGATGTTTGTTTTGAAATATAAAAATGGGGAAATGTTCTCCTTAACGAGTGAAGAATTTTTAATGATAAATATTAAATATAACATCTTAAAACAGAAAATGTAACGTAAATAATAAGTACAGTCAACATTCAAGCTAAGTGAACCTAAGACAGAACACAATTATGTAAGAAAAATATGTATGTTAAGTGTTAAGTGTGTCTTATTATTAAGACACAAAATTTTGGAAAAAGTACAGGGTGCACCAAATACATGTAGAACAAAAATATAAAAGCGTAAAATGCAAAATTTATAAAAAGAAATAAAGATAACCGTTACCTTTTCAAAATTACAAATCAAGTAAAACAGCAATAAATAGAAAACTTAAATCCAAAGTATATTAATATAAAATAATGAAAAGCCGCAACAAACGAGGAAAACAGGAAAGACGAAAAAAAAAAGAAAATAAGAAAGATCAGGAGAGTGTTATTGTTTGAAATTTTGCAAATAGTATTAAACATAAAAATAAAGTGAAAATAAATTTGAACTAAATGCAAGAAGACAAATAATTATGTGTATATAGAAAAAGAAACAAAAACTCTATGCTTAAATGGTCAAGCATTGTCAGACTTAATTAAAAGCAAAACTAATAAAAACAAACTAAATATGATTAAAACAACTAAAATTGTAAAACAACCAGATATTTTGACAAAAGAAACTTAAGATACATACCTACATGGAAAAAATAAAGCGAACAAGAAGAGTGTCAACATGCATAACAAAACAAAAAGAAAAAAAGTAAAATAAAAACTCTAGAAAAAAACTCTTGTGAACTAGATATGTAAATGAAAACATATAATCAAAAATATCAACAACAGCAACAAACAGTGATTGAAGAAGAAACAGATGAGCAGGTAACATGCTGACGGCACAGGATGACAATAAATGTTTATACAAAATGAAATTAATTTATTATATTTTTAATTTACTACTGATTTTCATTATTACTTTTCTTAATATTACCTAGGGTTAATCATATTTACTTACTACTAGTTATTATTACTAGTGTTATAATGAAAGTTTACTTGTAAAACCTTGCAAATACTAAAATAAAACTGTACAACAATAATGTATTGTTACTTAATCCTTATAAAATCCAAATATGATAAATAGTACAATTAAGAGGAATGCAAACTTCTAAATGTGTACATGCACTTTTGAAATTAAAAAAAATTTAATGAATTAATTGCAGATTTTTACAAAATTAAGAAAAGAATATTGCTAACCGTCCAATTTCCAATAATAAAAGTAAAGTGGAGAATATATAAACACAATAACTGAATCATACACAATATAGTTACCCCGATTCCGCGTTTCGATTAAGTCTCCGCATTCAGTTCCGTTGTGATCGTAAATTGGTATTTTGTAGAAAAACGGAATCGAAAATAAAAGAAGACAACAATGTTTGTATAACAAAATTAAGATCACTGGAATGTGGAAATGAAGTAGCAAAATAAGCAAGTTTGTTATCATTTTCATAAAAAAATGTCAAATTTAATACAAAAAGTTTTGTTTACATATTTAAAAATAATTTCTTCATCAAGTTTAATAAAAAATATAAAAACAAAATAAAAATTAGTTGTTCATGGCAACCAATTTTTGCGCTGGCATTTTTGTTGGAAGACCTAGTGCAAATTCCTCTCAGAACGCTGCTATTTCTTCCTTTGATCGCTGGTGGTATCTACATGTAATGTCTGCTTTAGATGCCATTACATCTGCAAGTTTTGTTTTTGACCCATAAACCACATCAGATTCGGGTACAAAAATTAAAAACTTAAAACAATTCAATTTCAATTTACATTTATTTGAGCCTTCTTTTCTTACAATAAATTTAACAATATTATTTTTATAATTAAAAGTGAAACAGAAAAACTTAAGACTATAATGTATTATCTTAAAAGCAGTATATTTGATACAGCACCATGCTTTAACATGAAATTGTACATAAAATGAAAACTATGAAAGTAAGTTAAAAAGATATATAATAAAATATACCCTTGCTCCCAGGGCTAACATAACTAAAGAGTATAAATCTTTTAAATTTACTTACATCTACATTAAAATAATAAAAATTAAAATAAGAATTATAAAACAAAACAAAACTATCCTCTGTGCGTACCATGAGTACTTTTTGTAAAAAAAAAAACAATATCTCAAATTATTATTTAAATTAAAATTAACAGGTTCTTCATTGCTAAAACCGATAGGCGAGATATAATTTGTATTACACCAATCGAAATTTCTTTGTTCATCATATATCTCTTTAATGTTATTATTTTTATGTACTTCTAATCTATTTATAAATTTTCTCAAAATATCACACACATACAAACCTATAGGAGTTATTTTTGAAAGAGAGTAGATATAAGAATTTGAATAACGCCTATTTAAAAAGGCAAAATTTTTCCCAATGCAGCATCTTAAAATTTTTCTCCCAAGTATTTCCATTTCTCTCACTATAATAGGAGAAACACTAAACCATATTGGAAAACCATACAAGAAAACTGGCCTTATACTAGTCTTATATGATATGTTTTTTTTTAATATTATCTTTATTAGTAGTATTTATAATAATTTCAAATACATTTCATTTTAATTTCATTTAACAAATTGAAAAATTGAATAAGTTCTAAATAAAAATAGATTAAATCACAGATCAATATTTCTTATAAAATTGACAGTCTTCCTTCTAAAAAGATTTATATTAACTTCATCTTTGATATTACTTGGCATACTGTTATAAAGGTTCAGTCCTTTGTGAAATAAAGATCTCTTCTTTGCGTTTGTGTCTGCCCTCTGGGGTCTAAAGTCCAAGGCATTCCGAAGGTTGTAGGGGGGTTGAACTTCGCCAACGTATCTTATTTGTTCAAGTAGATATTCTGGTGATTTTCTCATTTTCATTTTCTGAATAAAATATATTGTATTAAGTTGTAGTCTCTGATGTACATTTAACCATTTTAGTGTATCTAACATATATTTTATTGACGTGAAACGGTGACATTTCAAAATTGAGCGCATAGCTTTGTTTTGTAGTTTTTGCAGTCTATTTATTTGATTGTCTGAGTAGCAAGTAAATAATATAGTTGAACCATACTCAAAATGTGGTTTTATTGTTGTGTTATATATATATTTATAGCCGTTAATATTGAAACTTTGTTTCTTAATCGTTTCAAAAATCCAATTTTTTTACCAATTTTCTTACATATATATTCGATGTGTTCTTTAAAATTTAAGCATTCATCTATTAAGAAACTAAGGTATTTAATTGTATTTACTTTTTCTATAGTCACATTATTTATCTTGAATATTCTGTCAGTTTTCATACTTAATTCCATTAATTTAGTCTTGTTCTCATTCAATTTTAGTTTGTTCATCTTCAACCATTTATTTATATTACTGATGTCATTATCTAGATTTTCATAAAATAACTCTTCTGTGACTGCTTCTGTAAATATAAGGGTATCATCTGCATATAATACAATCTCACATTTATTTAATATATTCTCCATATCATTTATGTAGATAATAAAAAGGAGCGCTCCTAAAACTGAGCCTTGTGGTACTCCAAAATTATTATCTATTGCATTTGATACCGTGTTATTAACCTTTGTAAATTGTTTTCGGTTCGTTAGGTAAGAATTAAACCATTTTAATTCTGTGCCTTGTATTCCATATTTAAATAGTTTCCTGAGAAGGATATCCCTATCTATAGTTTCGAAAGCTCTTTTAAAATCAAGAAAGATCGCCAATACTTTATTATTTTTTTGTCTACTTTTCCATCTGTTTACGACGTAATTAAGTGCTGTTTCACATGAATATAGCTTTCTAAATCCAGATTGGTACTTCGATAGGAGACCATATTTTTCTACATAGCCTTCCAGTTGATTTTTTACTATAATCTCGATTACTTTTTCACAAGTTTTTAAAGTATTAATTGGTCGATACTCCTCGCATTTTACTGTATTTTTCACCTTTTCAATTGGGTAAATCATCGACTCTCTCCAGCTACTAGGAAAAACTCCCGTCATCAGTGACTTATTCATAAAGTTTAATATTGTACTGCCTTCTATTTCCCAATTATCTAGAATTATGTTGCTTGTTATATTTGTATAATCCGGTTTTTTCTTAATACTTTTGAAAATAGTTTTGAGTTCTTGTAAATTTATTCCACGAAATTTAAACTTAGACTCTATTACAGGTATCTGATTTTCATATTGCACGTTTTCAGTGGATGGTCTGATTTCCTTAATACAATTTACAAAATGATTATTCAAATTAACAGCTATTTGCATATTATTCTTATATTCTATATGCTCATGTATCACAGATTTTATCACATTTTTGTGCTTCCTTAATACTAATTCCTTAATTTTGTACCACATATCTTTCTGGTTATTTGCACCATTTATTTTATTGTTTATGTATTTATTTTTTTCTTGTTCAAGTTATACTTTATAAATATTTCTTGTCATCTTATAATTATTCCAAGCTTCATTTGTGTTTTCTATTATTGCATTTTGGTATTTAAAAACTTTTTCTCGTTTTAACGTCCTGAGTTCATTATTAAACCACATCTTATAAAATTTCTCAATAAAATATAAATTTTTTCTTAGTCTGAAATTTTTTTTACGTGTTTTCGAGGCATCGGTCAAAGTTATATACATCTATATTAAGATCATTTGTTTCACTAATATTAAATATTGCACTTAGTTCATTTTTAAATCTGACTTTATTATATTTTAAAATGTCTATTTCCTTAAATCTATTTTTCGTATTATTACACTTATTCTCAATTAAAATGTCTATAGATTCGTGGTCAGATATTTTATTATTTTTATTATTCTTTGCCGCAATATTCATATTATTAGTTATTATATAGTCTATTAAAGTTTTTGAATTTTTGGTTATTCTAGTATATTCATTCATTATATGTTTCAGACCATTGTCATTAAGAATTTAAAATATCAAATGTGTTAATTAAAAGGAATGGTGTGGCAGTAGTTGAAAGTGTTAATGAAAATGAAAGGAATAAAATAAAGAAAGTTATGGAACACAACTTAAATAAAGAATATGAAATAAAAATTCCGGGAACTTTTAAACCAAAAATTAGTGTAACAAAAATGTCTTATAAATATGATAATGAACAATTACTTGAAAAACTGAAAAGGCAAAATGAATGTATTTCAAATGATGACATAAAAGTGATTAAACAATATGAAGTCAAGAAATCTAATGGATCTTTTTATAATGCAATAATTGAAACTGAGGTGGAAACATTTAATAAAATCATATCAATGGAAAAGTTAAATGTAGGATGGGACCGATGTAAAGTATATGATGCTATCAATGTACTTTGCTGCTTTAAATGTAAAGAATATGGACATAAGGCTGTTAATTGTGAAAGTGAAGATGTATGCAGTAAATGTTTAAATAACCACAGAACAGCCGATTGTAATAGTGAAACTATTAATAAGTGTAGAAATTGTATAAAGATGAATGAATCCAGAAGACTGGGTCTTGACGATAATCATATGACAAATAGTAGAAGGTGTCCGGTTTACCTAAAAAAAATTGAAGAAAAGAAAAAGCGAATTGGTTATTAGCAGTTACTATATAAGGCAGATAATAATGACAATGTTTTTGAAAATAGACTGGAAAGAAACCATAACATATATAATGGTAAAAGACTTAATAACAATAAATACATAAAGTGCATATATGTTAACATTTGCAGCATAATATCAAATAAAATAGAGCTTCAAAGACTTATTGAAATAAAAAAACCCGGTATAGTAATGTGTTCTGAAACGTGTACAACGGATAATATTGTGGATACTGAAATTAGTATTAACACATACAAATGTGTGAGATGTGACTCCAATAGTAGACATACTGGTGGTGTTATAATTTATATACATGACACAATTGAATTCAACGAAGTATATAGTAAAGCAATTATTAACAATTTATGGTGCCTATTTGTAAAAACAAAAAAACTGACTAAGAATTGGAAAATTGGCGTAATATATAGATCACCAAGTGGCAGTTGTGTTGATTTTCTTGAGAACTTAAGTCTAATAATTGATGAAAACATAAATTTACAAGATCACAATATATTGGTTGGTGATTTTAATATTGATATTAATAAAGATAATTTATACTCAAATAAATTAAACGAAATATTGTCAAATGCTGCAATGAAACAATGTGTTATGTTTGATACGCGAATAACAGAACATAGTTCTACTCGAATTGATCTTGTGTATTGTAATGACAAAAACTTGAACTGTGATAAACTTAATGAATATAAGATAAGTGACCATGAAACCATTGCCTTTGATGTACCTGTTAATTATGCGTTAAATATGAGAATAATTAAAAACTTAAACATATGGAATAACTACAGCTGTGATATTTTAATGCATTATTTAAGACAATATAGTTTTAGTTTATTCAATAACTATGATATAGACAATAAGATAAAGTACGTAGATGATATTATAATGGAGATAATGTCTAATATAACTACTAGGCAAAGAGTGACAATAAAATTAATGAATAAATGGTATGATAGTGAACTTACAAATATGAATAAAATAAAGTATGACTTCTATAGGATGGCAATGCAAAGTGGTCAATGGCATGAATATAATGTTATTAAAAAACGATATAAAAAACTAATAAAAATTAAAAAAATAAGGTACATGGAAGATAAAATAAATATAAACGCAAATAATGGCAGAGAAATGTGGAAATATTTAAAAGAATTATCTAACTTAAAAGAACAGAAGGGTGAAATAAAAACAGTTAAAATACATGGTATTGTGTATGATAATGATCAGGAAATCGCAGAGAATCTGAATAAATTTTTTGTAAACAGTGTGAAGAAAATAAATGACTCAATTGAAAAATGTAAATATAGAGGCTTGTCCCCAGATATTAATAGTGGAATGGAACAGTTTAAATTTAAAATGGTTTCAACAAATGATGTATATGACATATCAAGAAAATTAAGACATAAAATTGGAGGTAAAAACCTTTTTTCAGAAGGTGTACTGAAAGATTCTCTGAATTACACAGCCTACTTCTACGCTTGTGTGATAAATGAAAGCTTTTCGATAGGTATAGTGCCAAGGAAGTGGAAAATAACAACTATTGTTCCAATACAAAAAGTTACAAATACTATACTAGCAGAAGAATTTAGGCCTATTAATACCATTACAAGCGATTCCAAACTTGTTGAACTAATAGTGAAGAAGCAGCTAACTGACTACATAGAGGAAAATAATATTTTAATAGAGGAACAGTCTGGTTTCAGAAGAAGCCATTCCTGCGAAACAGCGTTAAATTTGGTACTCTCAGAGTGGAAGAATAGTCTTAACAACAAGATGAATATAGTAGCAACATTCCTAGATCTAAAAAGAGCATTTGAGACAGTGGATAGAAATATATTAATGGCGAAATTGCAGAAGATGGGAATTAACGACAATGAATATAAATGGATGACAAGCTATCTGAGTGATAGACAGCAACAAGTGGTTGTATCTGATACGGTGTCGACGAAAATTGACGTAAATATAGGACTGCCGCAAGGAACAGTGTTAGCACCTTTGCTCTTTATTTTATATATAAATGATATAAAAACATGTTTAAAATATACTAAGATTAGATTATTTGCTGATGACGCATTATTAATAATTGCAGAAAGGAATCTTGAGAATGCTATGAGAAAGATGCAAGAAGATATTGACAATTTATATATATGGCTATGTGCAAATAAACTAAAATTGAATATTAGTAAAACCAAATTTATGGTAATAACAAGAAATCATGTAAATAAAGATGAGTGTATATTAAAAATAAAGAATGACACTATTGATAGGATAAATATAATTAAATATTTAGGCATAATGATAGATGAAAATTTAAGTTTTTCTCATCATTTAAAATATATTGTAAACAAAATAGCGAAAAAGATTGGAATACTAGCAAGATCAACTAAATTCGTAAATAAAAATTTAAGATTAAAGTGTATAACAGCATAATTTTACCACACTTTGTTTATTGTCCTTCAATACTTTTTTCTTTTAAATGCAACTCAGATGAACAAACTTCAAAAGTTGCAAAATAGAGCTATGCGTATTATTTTAAGCAAAAATTATGATACAAATATAAGAAGTATGTTGAATGAACTGAATTGGTTAAGTGTAAAACAAATTATTACTTTTCACACATTGAAATTTATACATAACATAAGATTTGGAAAATGACCTGATTATTTAAATGCGAAATTACAGTGTAATCATGAAGCTCATAGTTATAATACTAGAAGAAAAGATAATTATAAATTGCCATTTATGAGAACTATAAGTGATATGAATTGTCTAGAATATAAGGGAATAAAAAAATATAACGAACTGCCAAACAACATAAAAGACTGCGAAAATATTAATGTATTTAAGAAAATTCTTTTTGAATATTGTAGAAATAATTAATGTATGTTTATATATATCTAGGTTTAAGCAAACCGTAATAATAAATAAATAAAAAATTTTACTTGCATAGAAGTCGCTCATTCGATCAATATTGAAATCTCCAACAATAAGAATATCACAGTTTCTTTCACATATTTCTTCCACAAAGTCTTGAAAAATATCAGAGAACTCTGATTTTGAACCACTAGGTGATCTATATATTACTATTATTGCAAATGATGTTTTTTCATATTTCGCAATATATGCACTTATCCAGTGTTTATTATCTTTGGTACTTTCTTTTATTTTATTAACACTCCAATGCTTTTTAAAATAAATTATTATACCGCCGGTCCTTGATGAATTCGATAGAGAAAAATAATGATCATATTTTTCTATTTCACTTTCATCTATTTCATTAGTTTGATGTGTTTCAGATAGTATAATGAACTCAGGTTTAATTGTTTCAGCTATAATTTTAAGTTGATTGAAGTTATTAATTAATCCTTGAATGTTTGTATATATTCCATGAAATTGCTTTGGTTGTTAGGTTGATAAACCTATTCTTCTCTTTTTTAGATTTAACTTATTTTGGTACACTGGACAATCTCGGCTATTTGTAGTGTGATTTTCATCCAGACCTAAATTCAGTCTTTTATTTTCTTTAATGCAGTTAACGCACTTCATTATTATTTCCTTATTGCAGTCTTTACTCTTATGGTTTCCATGACATTTGTAGCACACACTTTCATTTTTGCACTCAGATGATCTATGGTTGTAGCCTTGACATTTAAAACATTGCGTTATATAAGTACCATCAAATAGTCTACATCTTTCCCAGCCAATGTTGATTTTCTGACAAGCTAATATTTTTGTGTAGGATTCAAGGTCTATTTTTAAATTCACATTATATATTGTTCTATTGTATCTTTTAGTTTCAAATATTTTAACCACTTCTAAAACGCTATTTTTTAGACTATTATTTTGCTTTTTTAATTTTTCTACTATCTCTTTGTTAGACATTTTGAAGTTTAAATCTGTTATTATAATATTCATACTTATATCTTTTGGAATTTTTATTTCATAATCTTTACTAATTTCGCTTTGAGTTGCCTCTTTAATCTTTTCGCGCTCTTCAATATTTTCACTCTGTATCACCAGAGTACCGTTTCTTCTATTTTCAACATTAGTAATTTTAAAATTAATTGGATCAACTTTTCTATTTAGTTCAGCTTTAGTCTTTTCAACACTTTGTTTCTCCTTAGGTTTAATAATTAGGGGAACATAAAATCTTAGAGAATGCACCTACAATCTTATAGGATTTTTTTAAAATAATTCTTGCGTGGTTATTAAACTTAAGAAGATTATTAAAGTTAATACCAAGGTATTTTAGATTATTAACAAAGGGGATTTCTACACCATCCAGAAACAAAGCTAGACTTTTACTCTCTGGAACAACAAAATTTCTACATTTTTCTGATGCATTGCGGATACATATAGCTTTACATTTAGAAATATTTAATTTTATTCCCCACTTTACATAAAGTTCTTAACAAGTTGAAGGTGATTCGAAACTTGTCTAAGAGCATTAATGGGAGATTCGCTATGGGAATAAAGAAGAGAGTCATCAGCATATAGTATACCAGTAAAGTCAAGTGATGTATAAGGAAAATCAAACATAAAAATGTTGTAAAGGTGCGGTGCCAATTGATCCCTGGGGAACACCACAATTAACGTATCCAAAATCAGATAATTCATTATTAAATTGTATACAAAAAGTTCTTCTTGAAAAAAAAACTCTGAAAGAGTTTAAATGTAGCTGGACGAAATCCTATTTGAATCATCTTAAAGAGAATTCCGTTGTGCCATGCATGATCAAAAGCCTTTTCAATATCCAAAGAAATTGCTATTGTACAATAACGTTTACGAAGGTTGCAAATTATATCATTTTGAAACTTTAATAAAGCATCAGTAGTAGAATGTCCTTTTTTAAAACCAAACTGAAGATCTGGAATGTATGGTTCAGTAAATGGATTGTCCCTTTTTTCTCTAATAATTTTCTCAAAAACTTTTCACAAATTTGAAAAAAAAAATTGGTCTTAAGTTGTTGATATCAATATTGTTTGATTGTTTTTGTAAAGAAACAATCTTAGAAAATTTCCAAACATGTGGAAAATATGAATTATTTAGACAATTATTGAAAATTATCATTAGATATTCTATTGCCTTCACTGGCAGTTTTCTTATAAGAAAATTGGAAATCTTATCTAGACCATATGATTTTTTTTATTAATTGATTTAAAATGAAAAAACATATCATCTAAATTTGTGAGATTTTCACAATTCTGTTCGTTGGACGATAATCCGAAAAATTATGCAAACTTCATTAACAGTATTATATATAGTATTATTATATTATTATATATAGTATTAGAATTATTATATATAGTATTAGAAACTTCCAAATCAACTTCTATATCAGAACCTGGATAAATATTTGAGAAGAAATCTTTTAAGTTACTCAATATTAACGAATTATCCTCAATTACAGTTCCATTAACAGACAAAGTCTTTAAGCTTTTGTTCCTTTTGTATCCTATTAAGTTATAAACTTGTCGATGAGCATTAGGACCAGGTCTAATTTGCTGTAATTTCCTGCTAAACAAAGCAGACTGTTCAAGCTCAGCCTGCCTTTTAATAATTATATTTCAAAGTTGTATTTGTTTAGACAAAAGCAGATAATCTGGATTAGTACGACATAAATTTCGACGGTAAATTCTTTTCAACTCTTTCTGCCATCTATATTTAATTCTAAACAAATTCCTAATTTCATCTGATATTAAAAATTTTCTATTTTTATGTTCAATTATTTCCGAATGGTTATTAATAGCTGCTTGTACTGTATTTGTAAAATCTTCAATATGCTTATCAATTTCCTCATTCAAGAGATTTCTATTCTTACTCGGATAATGATTTAAAATTCCATTTCTAATATCATTTTTAAAGTTTTCCCAATTTGTCTTTTTATAAGAAACATATGTAGCCGGTGCGCTCAAAATAATTTTAAAGCTTGACAATTTAATTTGAAGCTTAAGAGGGTAATGATCCGAAAATGTGGGTAAAGAGGACATTTTAAAATTTTGATTAAAAGAATTTATAAAATTTTTACTAACCAAAAAATGATCAAGGAAAGAGGAATTATTAGGGTATGTTGGTTCCGCATGACAAATTCGCTCAAAAATTAAAGTGTTCTGTTGTAAAAAATTAAAAAATAAATTTCCATTAGAGTTGCACATTGAATTACCCCAAGAGATGTGTCTAGCATTGAAATCCCCTCCTATAAAAATCCCATCAAAATTTTGAGATATGTTACTAAGAATTCCTAAATCATTTGTCAGTTTTGCCGAGTTAAAATTACACGGAATGTAAACTGATCCTATTCAGACTTATTTAATTGAACCACTAAATAATATTTCAGTTACTAAAAATATGTTTGGAATTTCTAAATTTGGAATATTTATCGTAGTATATTTATAAGTTTTTCGTAAAACAATTGTTACTCCTTGTGAACTATAGTCTCTGAAGAAAGTATAACTTCCGAGAGCTACTCTATGTTTATCCTTCAAGCGTGTCTTCTGCACAAAGGCAATATCAATGTTATTATAAATTAAAATATTTAATAGATCTACTCTTCGACTCACCTCGATGAGCGATCTAACATTAAATGTGAGTAAGTTTAATACATTATGGATCATATACATTTTTAACTTCAGATAAAAGATCGCGGCATTGTCGTTTTGCCTCATCCAATGATATTTTTTTATAGTTTTGTATAAATTTATTTATTTTATCCTCTAGTGACAGTGTTTCAGGTTCACAAAATATTTTAGCAATTTTTAAAAACTCTAAAGGAGGAACAGTCTTAGAATCTGTAAAATTGTTCATATTGTGAGATTGGAAAAGACTGGAAAAACTTTTACCCGATGTAATAATGTTATTACTCTTCAAAGCTGAAGTAACATTATTATTCACTTTGAGATTTCTTTCTCTGGCCTCAACTAAAATTCTTTTTTTCATGTTAAGATACTTTTTATAAGCAGAGCAACCCTTAAAATTGGAAGGATGACCATGTTGTTTACAATTGATGCAAAACGGTGGATTCTCTCTATCCGAAACAAATTTACACTCTCCTGGTCCATGACTTTTATCACATTTTACACAAGAAAATGGACGATTGCAATTTCGTGACATGTGACCCCATTGCTGACAACGCCAACATTGTATTTCCCTTGAATTTTTTTGTGGCGATTCCCACGAAACTTTTTGATTCAGAATATATCTTAAACTAGTTAATTCATTACAAGTTTTACCGGGCAATAATGCAACTAAAAATAGACCGGTATCAAAATTATTTTTCCTTGAAAAACCAGTGGAAAATTTCGAGACAGTCTCTACTGTATTAGGAATTAATAAATCGAATTTCATTTTTAATTAATTGTATATCAGTCTTAAAATATAAACCTCGTAAGACCACACTTAAACGTTTTTGCTCAATTGGTATGAGTATGAATCTATATTTTTCTTTCGAAGTATTTGCATCATTTCATTATGAACTAATGCATCTTTTAAAAAAAAGTTTACTTTTATGTGTATTTTTGTTAATAATTTTATATTCAATTTTTTTTGAATTAAGTTGCTTAATTAAATCTTCAATATCAACATTAAAGAGAAATATAGTGGACAAAATGATTTATCTTTTTTACCAGAATTGCTAGTTTTACTTGAGACATCGATTTTTCCCTCGACAATTTTTTCCTGATGAATTTCTAATTCACCTAATATAACAAATCTGTTTTGAGAATTTAGTGTACTACTATCAAATAAAGTCTGATTGTTACAATTTTTATTTGATATGTTGAACTTAGATATATCTACCTTGTCATTATTACAACGCTTACGCTTTTGTAGATGTTGAAACTCTTTATCTTCCGATGAAAAGGTAATAATTGAATCATCATCTATTGGCTTTTCAAAAGGATCCGTGTTTTGAAAAGACTCCATTTCGGTCAGGTTGTCCTGGGAGACTGAATTGTTATGATTTGATAAAATTTCCATATTTAATCAACATCTTTGATTATAACTGCTTTGTTACCCAAATTTGCACTCAGATGTATGGAATCAAACTTCTTCCTTAAAACACGTTCTTTTTTGGATTTATAGTTCGTTTTATTACAGGATTTGATTGAAGAGTGAGCATCCAAATTTTTCCTGTCCGGAGGTAATCTCTCCTGACATTTATTAGGAGGCACATTATCTTCCCAAGAAATTGGCGTTGAATCCATTTCCAAAATGGATAAAATTAATCTCTTTATTTATATTTCACAAATATATATTTATTATATATATATATATAAAGAAAAAAAATTTCTTTTTATGACAGTTAAATATTCAATTATTTTCTATGAATATTAATGAATTTTATTTTTTTTTTTTTCAAGAGACAAAACACGTCCGACCTCTATGAAAATAAAATTGAAAATCTCAAATTTAAAACAAAAGAAAATTTATTCAATTAAATTAGTTAACATAATTTTAAGTGTTTTTTTTTAAGCCACAAACATTAAAAAGAGTCATATCGCTTGTTTCAAACTTATTAAAAGTACTGCGGATTTAACTGCTTCTAAAACCTGAAATTTGGCCAGCTGGTGTTAAAGTGCGCCCTTTTGTAAATTTTCGAAAGCAGGTACCTCTTGTAGAGAGACACTAGTTAATACCGAAAAATATTTTAAAGTATACTTTCAAAATCTTTCAGGAATGAGAACAAAATCTAAACCTGTTTTTGACTTTTCTTCGCAATATGAGTTTGATGTTATTGTATTGGTTGAAACTTGGTTAAATCAAGATTTTTTCGATGCTAAATTTTTTGATCCCAAACTCTTTAATGTGTTCCGAAAAGATAGGGATACTGCTGCTAATGGCCTGACTCTTGGTGGTGGAGTCTTAAATGCTGTAAAAACTTGCTATGTCATCACTATGTAATATTAATTATCATTATGGACTGTTGGATAAGATTATAGTTTCTTTATCTGGTGTTAGTGGTTCATTCTTGTTATGTGCATCTTATATTCCTCCATTACTTCGGATGATTTTGACGCACATATTTCCAACATCTTATCTTTTGATGAGAGTTCCACAGTAAACAGAACTCTGTTTTTGGAGACTTTAATTTTAAAAATTTCTATTGGTCTACATTGACGAACAATTTATCCTTAACGCCTCGTAATGTTAATCGAAATAATAAAATAAATTTTATTGATAGCTTACTATAGCTTAATTTGTGTCAATTTAATAATTACGCTAATATGTTAAATCGTATTTTGGATCTTATCTTTATACCTGAGTTTATTAAATACAATATTTATGTTCCCCAACTGTGTATATCTCAACCGAGTTTACATCACCAACCCTTAGTTTTGGAAATTGCCAATTTAACGTTTTTTAAAATTTCTAAATGTTCCCTGGCTAACGACTTTAATTTTAATTCGTGTAATTTTGATGTGCTGAATTCAATTTTTGATTGTATCGATTGGAATGATTTGTTTACTAGGCAAACAACTGTTTGCTGCAATAACATTCCAAACAAAAATATCAGGCCCTACAAACTACCATGGTATTCTTATGGCCTAAAAAATTAAAAAACTTGCGTAACAAATTTCATAAATTGTGTTTAGATATGGACGATGCTGAATTTCACGCTAAATTTGTACATTACCGACGAGAATTTAATTTCCTTAATAAATTTCTTTATAAAAAATTTCTCTTAGCAAAAGAACATGAGATTAGGGACAACCCGAAAGCTTTTTGGTCTTTTATTACATCAAAGAGACAATCATCTACAATTCCATCAACAATGAATTTTAACGGGAGTTTTTCTAAATCGTGTGATGATGCGGCTAATATGTTTGCATTATTTTTTAGCACGAGTTTTTAACCTTTCAAAGTTAAAAATATCTCAAATTTGGGAGTGCTTTGTAATTTGAATATTGGCTCCCTAGTCTTGTCCGAGGATGATGTGCTCGGGTCAAAAGTACCTTTAAATCTGATTGTGATGGTCTCTCACTATTTTACTTAAGAAAACTGTCGTATCGTTAGTGCCTGCTCTAACCTTTATTTTTAATTTATCGCTTAAAGAGGGAGTGTTCATTAATAGGTGGAAATTGGCTTTAGTGACTCCAGTTTTTAAGGATGGTGTAAAGGATGATGTAACGTGTTATAGGCCTATTTCTAAATTATGTGTTTCAAAAATTTTTGAACAAATTATTTAAAAAAAATTTTTTCTTTCAAGTCGAACAGTTGATAACGCACCCCCTATTAGCACGGTTTCTACGCCGGTAGGTCAACAATAACAAATCCAACCCTGTTCTGTGAATATTGTTTAGCTGCCTTGGAGCATGTTAATCAAGTTGAAGTTTTATTTATACAGATTTTTCTAAAACGTTTGATAAGTTATCGCATTTCATTCTACATACTATCAAAATTGGATTTAATTGGCTTTCATTCCAATTTCTTGGCATGAATCAATTCCTACTTATCGAATAGAATTTGCAGAGTGCGTATTGAGGGTTACGACTCCAAGCCAACGTCGGTTGTACCTCAGGGTAGCATACTTGGCCCATTGTTTTGTTTTTTTTTTTTTTTTTATTTGAGTCTATGGAAAAAATCCTTACATACTGGTATACATACATATAGTTTTTTACAATTTAAAACATTACCAAAAATTACATTTAAATTAAGTATTTAAAAACAATATTATGTTGCGTTTAATAGTGTTTTACATTTAGAGAAAAATCAATAAAACTATAAAGATATTTAAAATCGCAACAAACTCTTCTAGAGGGCTCATCATTGGCATAATTATGGCGAACAAATTGAATGTAAATTGGTTTAAAATTTCTGGTTGGACGTACAGGAATGTTGAAGTATAAGTTTCCCATAAGAAACTCCGAACAAACATCTCCAGTAATCAAATTAAACAAAAACGTAACATTAAGCATAGTTCCTCGGCTTTGTAGAGACGGTAGCCCAATTTCAGCAAGTCTGGTTTTATATGACGGTAAATTGGAAAAATTATTTCGGTACATATTTCGTAAGCAAAATAACAGAAATTGTTTTTGAACAGACTCAATTTTATTACTATGCACGATATACTGTGGGTCCCAAACAACGGATCCATATTCTAAAATTGGCCTTACTAAAGATGTATAAAGCTGCTTGGTGATATGAATATCAGTGAATTCCTTGGCCCAACGTTTGATGAAAGCAAGTACCCCTCGGGCTTTATTTGATATCATAGCAATATGTTGACTAAAGTTTAATTTATCATCTAATAAAATACCCAAATCAAGGATCGAATCAACAATTTCCAACTGATAACCATCAAGAAAGAACGGATTGTGTGTATCAAATCTTCTGGAAAAGTGCATATGTTTGCACTCCATCAAGTTCATCGTGCACCAAACAAAAAAGCTGTCTAGATCCTGTTGGAGAGAATTGTGGTTATTTAATTATTTATTAATGATATTGGTAGCTGTTTTTTAAATTCTAAATACCTATCTTCTATATGCTGACGATTAAAAGTTGTTTAAGAAGTTGGACTCGATTGTTGATGCGCATATAATTCTAAATGATATCGATAATATAAGTGAATGGTGCCGCCTCAATAGCTTACATTTAAACATCATTAATTGTGTTCATGGTTCCTTTCATAGATCTCAGAAGCCCTTTGTCCTAGCACGTAATATTAATGGTACTAAATTAGTCAACTCGGATTGTAAACTCGACTTGGGTGTGATTTTTGATAGCTCGTTATCATTGTTATCCATCTAGAATTCATATTTCCTAGAGCCTATAAGATGCTTGGTTTTTTGAAAAGAAATAGCTCTGATTTTACTGACCCTTTTCAATAATATCTTTTTCTTCATATTTAAATGTCATGTCTGTTATAATTACTGACATTTCAAATTCACTCGGCACTTTGATCTCGTAGGTTTCACTCATTTTATTTTCGATTGCGCTTTTTATTTTTTCTCTTTCATCAGTGTTTTCACTTTGTATAATCATTGTTCCATTTCTTCTATTTTCAATATTTGTTATCTTAAAGTTTATTGGATCTACCTTTTTATTTAAATCTTCCTTTGTTTTTTCGATTTTCTGTTTTTCTTTAGGTTTAATTACTAATGGCACTTGATTTTTTACTTCTGGCAACACTGTATTCTTTTTTATTGCATCCGCGAATGACATTTTATTTTGTTTAACACTTGTCTCTTTAATTGCTTTTTTTATTTCGTTGCACATCTTTTCGTTGTTTTGTTCTATATTGTTTCGCATTTCTTCATTTTTGTTTTCATATTCTTTCACATTAACAAACAAATTTTGTATTTCCAAAATATTTTTTTCACAAGCCTTTTGTGTGTCATCAAGAATTTTAAGGCGTTCCGAGTATCTATTTTCAATCGCTTCTAATAAAAGTTTTATTTCATTTTCATTCTGTTTAAGTGACGCTTCAAACTCTCTTTTGTATTCTTTTAAATTCTGTTTTGTGACTCTTACACCATCTTGAATTTCACCCAACACAAGATCAACATTTCTTATATATTGGATACAATCTCCACAAATATAACGCACAAAATTGTTATTTTCTAGTATTCCAATCGAGTATTGGTCCACGCCTGAACATTTTTTTGAACTATGATAAGTTTTATCACAAACACCTTGGCATCTTATTCCCGTCTCGCCTCTTATCGTTGATTTACACGCACTGCACTCATTCATTATAGCGCGGTATTTATATTTTATTTTTTATCATTAATTTTAATAATTTTGCAATAATTTTTTATTTTCAATACAGTCTTCTTGTTAATAAATTGATTAATAGTCTTTTTTCTATTTTTTATATCACTTTACTATTTTAATTTAATTATTCTAACAGAGCTTTTTATTTTTGCGCTTTTTCTTTTCAATCTTCTCAACAATAAAAGTTCAAAAAAAACCGAACATTTATCTCATTTTCTATTTACATTTTTTCAATTTTTAACTTTTAAACTAAAAAACTAAAGAAAAGCCCCTCCTTTAACAAAAAAACTGAGAAAAACGGGGCAGAATACATACAATCGAAAGAAACTGAGCCGAATCGAAACGCAGAATACCAAAGTAGTCAGACAGATTATTTCAATTCGAATCGAAACGCAGAATAGAGGTGAGTAATTTATACGAAACCTCATAATGATAATTTATCGACAATATTAAAAGGAAAGGTACACGTAAAATTTTACATTGCAGGAAATTATTATTAAAAAGCTTTTGCAAATTAAAGAAGATAATGTTTCATTTGGTGTTAATGAGTTTGAAGTTGTACAAAAAGAAATTTTAACTGATTTTAATACCGATAGTGATGTCAATGCTATCTTCATTGACAGGAAAACACAATAGACACAGTATTATACAATAATATTGAATTTACTGTCGATAGAAGATAAAACTAAATTTATTACAATGTGTTCAACTGTTATACACGCGAACTATGACGGAAACCCGTTGACATTAAATTCATTTTTAGACAAAATTAGTCTTATAGAAGAAATTACCCAAGCTAGTTTAAATACATGCCTTATGACCAGCGTGACCATATTAGCACTTTCGGTGCTAGATTTTAGCACTTCTATTGTTGATTTAGCAGCAAAATTACCGATTTAGCACCTATCACTTTTTTAGCACTTTCCGATTCTTTATTTAGCATTTTCTAGCACTTTTAATTAATATAATTTACAAAACGTTCCAAAATGTAATTAATGCACTTTTCTGCAAAATTATACTTTTCGCGTGTAACAATTGCAATAATAGCAACGTAAATCTGGTAACATAATGCTTTTTTGTTACAAATGAAGTTTGCTACGCAAACACATCCATGAAAGCAATTTGACAATAACTAAATATTTATCCGCAAATCAGTAAAATCAATCAGAATTCAGTAAAATAGAGTGAAAATATTAAAAAAAATTTTGCTAGTTCTCGAAAAAATATATAAAAGAAAAATTTTTAATCTTACAAATGGAAAGGTGAGTGAAAAAAGCCGAAATTAAGTTCCTGAGTTATAACTATTTTTTATTTGCGAACGTAGATATCTTGGGAATACCTTAAAAAAAAGTGATAGCAGTGACTCCGATGAAAATTCATGTCGTCCAACAACCAGCAAAAAGTAAATAAATATTTATTGACACGTTTTTCAAATGTAAAATTATATGCATGTGTACTTAAATTTCTGTTTTATTTATTATAGAAAATATAGCCAGAGAACAAGAAAAAGTTGGCTAAATGATTCTAGACTGGGCAGTTGGATTGTCAGTTTAAATGATCAGGAGGTTAAGTGCAAATACTGCCAATGTATTTTGCAATCAAAATTAACCCATTACAGCATAGCGTCCGATAAATCGGACGTTGGCAATTTGCGAGTATTTTGTAAAAAGAAAAATTGATTTTACTATTTTTATACTTACGTGAAAGCTTAATGTATGTTTTATATTGGCAACACTGCCTTTAACGATTAATAGCACGTGCCACTTATTTTTTTGACATTTTCTAAAATGGCAGATCGCGGTTGGACTAGTTTGAGGAAAAGGTAAGTATTATTTAGATATTTTTTTAATTGGTATGATTCAGAATCTAATAAAAGCTATAGTGGTTGTTGAAATGATGTAAATTTATACAAAAATAGTCTTTATTTCAAAAAAACTTAGTTACTTAATTCTTTATGAGTGTGAATTTAATGCTGTCCGATATATCGGACGTTATACACAATGAGTGATAAGGTAAGGTGTGCTGTTTGTTTATTTTTTGTAGCTTAAAAGTTCATGAAATTTTATCACTTTTGGAATGTTAAGATGATAATGAAATCGCAAATGCAATGGTTTATGTTGAGCCACCTATTGAACGATGCGGTCAGGCTACGGATGAGGACAGCGACAAGTCTGATGATGAGCATGATGCTAATCTCAACCACTTAGGACGCGCATTGCTTCAAACTTAATGCACACTTCAACGTTTTTCAGCTAAGGCAGATGATGCTATACCGTCCACGTCTTTAGGACAGCTGTCAGTCGGACCTTCTAATTTGCAAGCATATTTCTCAAGTGAAGAAAGCGATGATGAAGATGATAAGCCACTCTCTTCTTTAGTGCGGAAACAAAATCAAGAAAATGGACAAGCCAAAAAAAGAACAACATTTTGGAAAAAAGAACTACCTAACTTTTTGTCCTCAGAATTCAGGCCACAACCAACATCAGTGGAAAGTCAAAACTGCAAAGATCCCTTAGACTATTGCCGCTGGAATGATAATAGTGCTGTTACAGTGGCTACCAACTTTAAAAACTGGTCATTGACATCTGCCACTCGTTGGTCCAATGAAACAAAAGCAAGTGTTTCAATCCCCCAACCGTCATTGATTGCTAATTATAACAAGTATATGGGTGGAGTTGACAAATGTGATCAAGCTGTTGCAAACCTTCGTACAAGAATGCGAATTAGAAAATGGTGGTGGCCAATTTTTGCCTACCTTTTAGACATTACTGTAGTAAACAGTTGGTTACTTGCAAGAAAAAATGGATGCAATAAGGACACAGAATCTTTACTCGTTTTTAGGAGATATGTGGCCCAAAGCTTGCTTATAGAATATGGATCCTCACCACATCAAGGAAAAAAGCCAGCGAAACCGTTGAGCTCAACAAGATATGACGGGAAAGGACATTAGATTGTGCCAATAAGCATAGAACGCCGATGTGCAAATCAGTGCGGAGGGAAATCGAAGTTCAAATTCCTAAAATGTGATGTAGGACTTCACCCTTAATGTTTCATGGACTACCACGTAATGCTCTTGAAATCTAGGAAAATTGCTAATATTTTCTTATCTCTTATCAATTTTTTTCCATCTGTTTTCACGTAGTTTACAGCTGTTTCACACGAGTATGTCTTACGGAAACCAGATTGATATTTTGAGAATAACTTGTGTTTCTCCATATATTCCTTCAATTGTTCTTTCACAAGTCTTTCAATAATTTTTTCAACAGTTTTTAATGTGTTTATCGGTCTAAATTCTTCGCACTTCGTTTTGTTTATTTATTCTATAGGAGTCACCATCGTTTCTTTCCAACTATCTGGAAAAATGCCTGTTTCAAACGATTTGTTAATTACATATAGGATCTCCTTGCCAATAATATCCCAGTTATCTAGTATTAAATTAATTGTTACTTTATTAAAGTCAGGTTTATTTTTTAAATTTTTACAGATATTTTTTAGTTTTTGTATATTTACTGCCCGAAAATTTAATGTTTTATATATCACAGAAATAATATTTACATATCGCATATCTTCTATGGTGTTCCGTATGGTTTTAATACTGTCCACAAAGTAATTATTAAACTTGTTAGCTATTTGATGATTATCACTATATACTATCTGATTAAATATCACAGATTTTATCACAGATTTTTCTTTCCTTAGAACTAGCTCTGATCTTTCTCCACATTTGTTTTTGATTTATTGCACTGCTTATTTTTTGTTGATGTATTTATTTTTTTCTTCAACTATTTTATTTTTGTAAGTATTTCTGATGATTTTATAGTTAGTTCACGCATTGTAGGTATTACATATTTTGGCTATTCTATATTTTTGGATTTTTTCGTGTTTTATATTCCTAAGCTCATTATTAAACCATTTATTTGTAATGTTTTCCGTTAATGTTTTCTTTATTGTAAATTTTTTTATTGCTGCTTCAATGCAATTGTCTAAGGTATTCACTATTTTATTAATATCATTATTTTGATTTATATTAATTATTGCCATTAATTCACTTCTAAATTGCATTTTATTATATTTAAAGTATTATATTTTTTTGTATTGATTTTGCTTTTCGTATTTGCATTTAACAGTGATCTTAATTGTTTCATGATCCGTTATTTTATTTTGATTACTGATTTTTACATATATATTATCCGTATTTGTTATAACGTAGTCAATTAATGTTTTTGATCTTTGTGTAATTCTCGTATAGTCTTAAACAATTTGTTTGAGACAATTATCACTTAGAATCCGTTCGATTCTTTTTTTGTACATATAGTCCTTCCTTGCACCAGTCTATGTCTATGGATAACAGCATATATGGTACGAAATAAAAACAAATTTATTTTAGTTCCTGTATACAGTCTCCAAGCACTACAGAATATAGTTTTTAGAAATATTTGCAAATATAATAGAAGAAATAAATGAAATAAACTGTGATATTATAATAGCAGGTGATTTTAACATAGATTGTTGTAAAGAAAGTTTTTATAAAAATAGAATTAAGTATATACTAGATGATAATGGTCTTAACCAAATAGTAGAAGAACTCACAAGAATCACAAAGAACTCACTCACGAACTTTAATAGATTATATACAGGTCTGTTCTACAAATCACATAATTTCTAATCACATTCCGTTTTAAAATCACACGTGTGATTTTATAGTGTTCTGAAATTCACACTACTTTAATGTTTTTCGATGTGATTTTGTTTTATCGAAAGCACAAGCAAACAGCTGATTATTTATTTTGATTTTTTTTAAACAAATTAATCGAATTAAAAATGCCTGGAGCGTCTGTTTTATCTTTAATTGAACTAAAAAGAAAACAATTAAGAGATGAACGTTTTAAAAAGCGTTGTTTGCGAGTTCTATCAGATCCGATTGATATGAACGAAACTTTGTAAGTATACAATGATTAAAGACAAGTGTTACATAATTATTAGAAGATATTTTTCAGATTTATTTCATTCTACCGGCTAAACAAAGAAGCTTTTCAAATGGTATTAGGAGAAATAGCACCGCTATTACCAAAGAGCTCTATACCGCCAAGTATAAAACTTGCATCAGTACTAAGATTTTTGGCAGTTGGGTCCTTCCAAGATGTAATAGCCAACAATGCAAATTTAACCATGGGACGCTCCACCTTCTGCAAAATCTTATGGGAAGTGATGCCTTTGTTAGAGGAAACCCTGTGCTCAAAATGGATAAATATCGTTTTAGATCAGCAATCACAAAGTGCATCCAAATCACATTTTTATCAAAAATATGGTATACCCGGCGTAATTGGATGTGTTGACGGTACGCTCATTCGCCTATTGAAACCACAATCGGATTATGCGCTTTATTTTAGTAGCAAGGGGCACTACAGTCTAAATGCTATGGTGGTATGATGCGACTTTAAACATGTCTGTACTTGTTTAATTTTTTGTTTTCAGGTTTGTGATTGTGACTTACGTATCCTAGCAATAGATGCATGCAGACCAGGATCATGTCACGATTCATTCGTGTGGAAAATGAGTGATGTTAAAAGATATTATTCAGACCTGTTTAGTGAAGGCAACCAGAATTTTCGGCTTCTGGCAGATTCCGGATATCCACTAAAACCTTATTTATTGACCCCCTACAAAAATCCTTCCTCTACGGTACAGTACAACATGTATTTAACCAAAAGCATGCTTCTGCTAGAAATGTTGTAGAGAGAACAATAGGTGTTCTCAAGAGCCGGTTTAGATGCCTTCAAATTGCTCTTCCATATACTCCCTCCAAAGTAATAACAATTATCAACGTATGTTGTGCATTGCATAACATATGTAAAGACTTTGGTATAACAATGGCTGAAGAATTTATTATAAATGAAACTGATGGTGATTTTGAAACGGAAGTAGGCGATGAAAATGACAACATTGCGTTGAATATGCGAGACAGAATAGCCAACTCCCTTAACACAAGTAGCATAATTTAAGAAAGCAAAATGCATAATTAAAAATCCACAGTCTTCAAATTAAACTTAACAACTTTATTTAAAACAAAACATGAGATCATTTATAAAGGTACTCTAGTAGTAAGGACATTAGCGATTTCTTATAATTAATAAAAGAACTAATTACTCAATAAAAAGTAATATATGTAAGATATGTAATCTTAAAGTCAGCGGTTTTATGGCGACGCTAAGCGAAGTTTTAATCTCTCCAGCTCCAAAAATTTCAGTTTTAGCTCATTTTTAGATTTTAAGCATTTCTCTACTTCATGATTATGTCTTTTAGTCTCCTCAAGCTCTTTTTCCTTTAGTTTTTTAAGCTCCCTAATATTTCTTGAAATTTCCTTAAAATGTACCTTATAACATAACACACATTGATGTATTATTACTTAATTTAAAATAAATTAAATATTTTTTGCCGAAACAGATTAGAATTTTTATTATTTTAGCATATTTTTTGCACTCACAAAATATTCATTAATCTGGTAAGCTTTCATGTATTTTCGAAAAACATATACAGCTGACACCAGAAACACATCTAAAATCACAAAAGAAAACACAAGAGCAGATAACATTTTTGCAGTAGAAAAAATGTATCTATTTTTTTTTCTTAATTTTTAAGCGCTTCTGTAAAATAAAACAAGTAATTCTAATAGCTAACAGGTAAAAAACACATTGAGTGATTTGTTTTAAAAATATCCTGTAGTGTTCTCCAAATATTAGCCATGATATTGCCGTTCTAGCGGCTTAGCTGAACGATTTAAATTCACAAAATTATGTGCACAGAACACCTTTTTTGTGATTTCAAATCATTTTCGTAAAAAGTGATTTGTAGAACAGACCTGATAGTTACGAATAATCAAAATATATCGGCAAAAATTAACACTACAAATAAAATATCAGACCACGAGGCAATAGATATGGTAATTAATCTAATCCTAATAAAAACACTACTAAAGAAATTGAAATATTTAAATACAATAGACAACCTTAATATAGACGACCTAAACTGTAATGTAAATCTCTTCGATGAATACTTGAAAGGTGCAGTGCAAAAGTTAACCACAAAGAAAAATATTATTGAAAATCTTAAGTGCAATTGGTTTAACGATGAAGTAAGACGAATAAAAAGAGAAAAAATTATTAAATACCAAATAGCAAGATACGATAATTCTAACGAAGCATGGACTAATTACAAAACAATTCGAAATATTTATAAAATTAAAATTCAAAATGAAAAAAAAAAATAAATATGTAAATAATAAAATAACCTATGCCAGAGACCAAAAGGAAATGTGGAAGGAAATAAAAAATCTTATTTTAAAAAAATCTAAAAATACAATTGAAAATGTGATTTTTAATAATGTAGAATTTAAGAATAATTAAGAAATAGCTGATAACTTTAACAAATAGTTTTTGAACAGCGTAAAATCAATAAGATCTGTGATAGATAATGTGCAATATAACACCAACGTACCTGTGATAAATTCCTGATTTAAATTTCGTCAAATAACATTAGAAGAATTAAAAATAATATGTAAAAGTTTAAAAAATAAATAGTAAAATAATAATTAATAGATAGAATATAGTGGGAAAAGTAATGTTGGATATAATAAACACATCTTTGGCAACAGGCATGTTTCCCGAAAACTGGAAGATTTCAATGATTCCAATTGAGAAGGTGTCAAAAACAAATAACTGTGAAGAATTCCGTCCAATTAATACGTTATTGACATGCGAAACAATTTTGGAGAAGGTGGTTAAAGAACAATTAGAGATATATATGGAATCAAAAAAAATATCAAAATACCAATCCGGATTTAGAAAGAAATTTTCATGTGAAACTGCAGTAAACTACATAATTAGTAGATGGAAAAAAGTTGAAAAAAATAATAAAATTGTTGCAATTTTTTGGATTTTTAAAGAGCGTTCCAAACCATTGACAGGCATGTTCTTTTAAGGAAATTAAATAACTACGGCGTTCGCGATACAGAGATAAAATGGTTCGAGTTATACTTAACAGGAAGGAAGCAAATAACGAAAGTAAACAACATACAATCTGGATCAATTATAAATGAATATGGTGTACCACAAGGATCAATTCTGGGAGCATTGCTATTTATAATATATATAAATGATTTGCCGGAAATATTAAATAAATAAATAAAAATAATTCTTTATGCAGATGATACACTTATATTTACGGAAGGCGCATCTGATCAACAGTGCTATAATAATCTTTCTCAGGATATGTGTGATGTTAACAAGTGGTTGAACATGAATAAGCTTAAATTAAACGAAAATAAAATAAAAATATTAGAAATTAATACAAATAGTAACAAAATTTTTAAAATAAATAACCAAGTGATAGAAAAAGTGGATAAAATTAAACATTTAGGATTTATTTTTGATAAAGACTTAAAATTTAACTTACATATTGACTATATTTGCAGAAAAATTGGTAAGAAGATCAGCTTTTTCAGGAGAATAACAAAACAAATATCAGTAATAACGGCAATAAATATATATAATACTATGATCAAACCACATTTCGAACTAGGATCTACAATATTATATTCATGCTGTAATACACAACAGATACATCGACTTCAAAAACTTCAAAACATAGCAATGCGATACATACTAAAATGCAGTAGATACACTCCAATTAACTTTATGCATTAATCGTTTAAATGGATAAACGTTAGACAAAGGCTGACACTCAACACTTTTTAAATTTTATACAGAAAATTAAACGCGGAGAAGCACCAGAATATTTAACAGTATTGTCAGAGAAGCACAACCGTATCAGTTAAGAAATATGCACAACTTTAGATTTGAAAGAGTACCGTCAACTGCAATGTAGCGAAATCTTTTTTATAAAGGATTACAACTCTACAACACGTTACCAAATTTTATAAAAACTGAAAATAAACGAAATCAATTTAAAAAACAAATCTCATATTTTGTAAAGTATTATGTAAATTAGACCTTTATAAATCAATTTAAATTAAGTAGTAGCAAATTAGACACAATGTATATAAAAGTATTTTTAATACTAATAAAGATCTTTAATTAAAAAAATTAATTAAAAATTTTCCATCTGTTTATTAAATAACTAACTGCAGTTTCGCAAGAAAATCTCTTCTGAAAACCAGACTGATACTGGGTCAGCAGTTTGTTTTTCTTCAAATATTCTTCGAGCTGTTTCTTTACAACTTTCTATAAAATCTTTTCACACGTCTTCCAAGTGTTAATTAAATGAAACTCTTTACTCTTTCTAGTTTTGGCAATGTTTCCTATTGGTGTTATCATTGATGTCTTCAGGAAACACTCCCCTTTTTAAAGATTCATTTATTATACTAAGCATTGTTTCTCCAGTAATATTCCAATTATTAAGTAAAATTTTACTTGAAATTTTGTTGTAATCAGCTTTGTTTCTTAAGTTTTTACATATATTTTTTAATTCCTCCAATGTTATTTCGTAGAATACAAATTGAGAGTCTATCACAGATATATTATCGACATTGCACATTGTTTATCTTTTTTATAGATATAATACACTCGACAAAATAATTATTAAACTTTCGGCTATTTCAAAACTTTCTTTATATTCTGTTTGGTTAAATATCACAGATTCAATTGTACGTGTTCGTAGAATATGGTTCTTTATTTGTCTCCACATTTCTTTCTGATCTTTGGCTTCGTTTATTTTTTTTATTAATATATTATTTTTTTGCGTTCTCAACTTTTACTTTATACGCGTTCTGATATATCTTAAAGTTCGTCCACGATTCCGCAGTATTTGCAATTCTAGCTACTTGATATTTGATAATCTTTTGTCTTTAGCCTTCTTATTTTACCCTCAAACCACAAATTTTTACTGTTATTCTTAATTATCTTTTTTGTTGTTAGCTTTTTCACCGCGTTTTCAAGATATTCATCAAACACTGCTGTTTATATTATTTCTAATATTTATATATTTTTTGTAACGTATTTCTCTATTATATGTATTACAATAACATTTAAATATATCAACGTCCTTATCCGTGATTTTATTGAAATTGCATATAGTATTATGTATTATTCAGGCATGTCACAGAACTCAATTCCGATCGAAAGTGCTTTAATTCCGCAAATTGGTTCTTCAGAAAACGAAAAATTTTTGCAGTGAAACCACTTTCAAATTTCATAGTGGAATTTAGTTTTTGTGAAATTTTGTTATTTGCGTATCTTAAATTTACTTTTATTATAGTCCTACTTAGATTGGCCTTGTTGTTTAGTTTGGTGTGCAAAATATTGCCATACTTAAATTGAATAGTGGAGATTCAATACTTTTGAGGAATTAACAAAATCGATCGGAATTTGAAGAAGGTGAAACAAAATTGTTCGGAATTGTTAATACGGAATTAAAACCATTCCGATCGGAATGTGTGACATGCTTCATGATCCGAAATTTTATTTTTAATATTTATGTTAGCCGTTATGTTTTGATTATTTGTGATTATATAATCTATTGTTGTTTTTGAGTTCTTTGTTACTCTCGTGTGTTCACTAATAATTTGTTTAAGACCATTGTCATTAAATAAACGATTCAATTTATTTCTATAGAAACTATCTTTGTACCAGCCAATATTAAAATCGCCAGCTATGATTCGTTTAATTTCTCCAATATTTCTTCAAATGCTTCGATGAACTTTTTTTCAGCGCTACTCGATGATCTACATACGGCCGTTATTAATGTTTTATTATTTCATGTTTAGCTATGTAAGCTGTTATGCAATATTTCGAATCTTAATTATTTTCTGAGATTTTTTCTTACCTGCCAGTAATTTTTAAGATAGATAACTCCTCCTCTTGTTGAATTTGATACTATTGAGTACTGCTTGCATACTTCTAGCTATATTTCTTCTTCATTTACATCTATTGGTGTGTTTCCGAAAATACTAAAAATTCAGGTTCCCTTGTTGTCGTTGTATATTTGTGTAAATTCCTCTTATTTGTCGTGATTGCACAACGTTATTATATTAGGCCAATTCTTCTTTTTTTGACATTCAGTTTATTTTGAAACACCGGACGTTCTCTACTTGTAGTGACATGATCCTCATTTAAAACATGGTTAAGCTTCTTGTTCATATTAACAAAGTTAATGCACTCATTTATTACTTCTTTATTACACTCCTTCGCTTTATGGCTTCTGTGGCATTTGAAGCATATTTCGTGGTCTTTGGACTCTGCAGCTTGCTTTATCGTAATATCCATTACACTTAAAGCACTGTATATTATCAGTACCTTCAAAAACTTTGCGTATGACTGATTGACAATTTTAAGCTTAGCAATGTAAACTTTATGCACATATCTTTTATATTCAAATAATTTCACTACTTCAAGTTTACTACTACGAAGCATATTATTCTGTTTTTTAAACTTTTCAACTACTTCAGTTCCGTAAATTTTAGTGACATATCTGTTTTAATTTTCATTTCTATTTGATTTGGCACTTTTATTTCATACGTTTCTCTCATATTATTTTGAATTGCCTCTTTAATTAATTTATTCTCTCTTCAATATTAGTGTGTCATCTGCATATTAAACTATTTCACACTTTTCTATTATATATATAATAAATAAAAGAGCTCTCAGAATCGATCTCTGTTTAAAGCACTAGATATTGTATCATTTACTTTAGTCATTTGTTTTCTATTTCATAGATACGATTTAAACCAATTTAATTCTTTATCTTGTATTCCATATTTATACTTCTTGCGCAGTAATATATCTCTATCAATTGTTTCGAAAGCTCTTTTAAAGTCAAGAAATATTGCCATTATCTTTTTATTTCTTTCAATATTTTTCCACCTATTAATAACATAATTTACCGCTGTTTCACATGAAAAGTTTTTCCGAAAACCGGATTGATATTTCGATATTATGTTATTTTTTTCCATGTAGTCTTCAAGCTGTTGTTTTACGATTTTCTCTAAGATTTTTTTACACAGTTTTAAAGTGTTTACTGGACGAAATTCTTCACATTTCTTTGATTTTTGCTATTTTCTCAATTGGTGTAATCATTGAAGTTTTCCAATTATCTGGAAAAACTCCCGTATCTGATTATGAATTAATTATTCTCAATTATCTAAGATTAAACATATATTTACTTTATTATAATCTGGTTTTTTCTTTAACGTTTTACAAATTGTTTTAAGTTCTGAAATAGTTATTGTACGAAAAATAAATCTATTATCACGTTTATTTGATTATCATATTGCACATCTTCTATACATTCTCTTATCTCTATAATGCTGTTTACAAAATATTCATTAAATTTGTTAGCTATATTGAAGCTGTTAATATATTCTACATTATTAAATATCACATTTTTAATCACAGATTTATTCTTTTTTAGAATTAAGTCTTTTATATTATTCCACATTTTGTTTTTGATCATTGGTATTTCCTATTTTTTCGTTAATATATGTATTTTTTTCATTTTCTACTTTAATTTTATATATATTTCTGGCATTTTTATAATTATTCCATGCTACAGTAGTATTTTCATATATCGCTATATGGTACTTCACTATTTTATCTTTTTTAATGCTTGTAATTGTCTGTTGCACCACTTATTTACTCTGCTTTTTTCATGAATCGTTTTTCTCTCTGTAAATTTTTTAATTGTGTCTTCGATCTATTTATCAAAAGTTATTTACATTACAATTTAACTCCCAGTTTTCATCAAATTTTAATATTTCGTTAATTTCTTTTTTAAATTTGTGTTTTTCGTATTTAAAGCAATCTAGTTGTTTTTCGCTTTCATGCTCATTATACACTTGGGTTTCTATACAAATTTCAATTATTTCATATTGAAATTGTTTGTAATAATATAATCATAGTTTTTGAGTTTCGCGTAATTCTTGTATAATCAGTAATAACTTGTAAAAGTCCATTATCGTTTATGAACTGTTGCAATTTTTTTTATAAAAACTTTCATTCGACCAATCAACATTAAAATCTCCGGCAATAATTATGTCTATGTTTTTATCACAAATCTCTGCAATTGTTTGTTCAAATACTTCATAAAATTCGGAGTCTTGACTGCTTGGTGATCGATACACAGCTGCAATTATCATTGATGATTTCTTATTTTAATATTATAAACACTAATCCAATAATTGAAGTTTCGTATCCTTTCACATACTATATTCACCTGCCAACTTTTATTAAAATATACAATTATTCCACCCGTTCTTGAAGAATCCTTGTACATTTGTGTAAACTCCTTGTATGTTCTTTAGTTGTTAATCTATCAGTCCCATGATTCTCTTTTTTTACTGTTATTTATTTTGATATACTGGACACCATTTACTTGTTGTAGCATGGTTCTCATCAAGACTCAATGCATTTATTCTATAACAGTATTTTGTTGCATGATTTTCATGACATTTTAAGCATATTTCGTTATTTTTACAGTCCTTGAATTTATGGTTAAATCCTCTACATTTAAAGCACTGCAATATTTCAGTACCATCAGAAACTCTGCATTTTTCACAGCCAATGTTTATTGCTTGCTTCGCTAAGATTTTGAGATATGTTTAATCGTCGATCAAGAACTTTGCACTATACATTTTTTATTGTATCTTTTATCATATATTTTTATAAGTTCGATTTTACTATTTTCCAGAAATTGATTTTGTTTTTTAATTTTCATGATTATTTCTTTATCCTCATATTTAAAAGTCATATCCGTTACGATTATCGACATATAAATTTTATTTGGGACCTTTATTTAATAGCTTTCACTCATTTGATTTTCTATTGCCGATTTTATTTTATCTCTTTCACTCACATTTTCACTTTGTATAATTAAAGTTCCATTTTTTTTATTCTCCACGCTTGTTATTTTGAAATTTACTGGATCTACCTTTTTATTAAAATCGCCTTTTGTTTTTTCAATTTTTTGTTTTTCTTTCGGTTTTATTATTAGTGGCACTTGATTTTTCACCTTTGGCAACACTGTATTACTTTTTAATGCATCTGAGAATGACGATGTTATTATTATTGACGTTTGTCTCTTTTATCGCTTTTTTTATTTCGTTGCATATTTTTGTATTATTTTTTTTCAATGTTTTCACACAGTTCTTTACTTTTATTTTCGTGATCTTTTACCACGCCGAAAAGTTTTTTTAACTTCACTAGCATTTTTTTCACATTCTTTTTGTGTTTTATCTAGAATTTTTAAGTCTTTTCTCATATCGTTTTTCAATGGCGTCAAGTAATTGTTTTATTTCGTTTTCGTTTTGTTTTAATGATGTTTCAAATTCTCGTTTATATTCCGTACACCATCTTGAATTTCACCAAGCACTAGATCAACATTTCTTATATACTGCATACAGTCTTCACAAATAAATCTAACAAAATTATTTGCTTCCAACACCCCAATAGAACATTGGTCAACACCCGAACATCTTTTCGTGTAGTGACACACTTTATCGCAAACACCATTGCATCTTAAGCCTGTCTCTCCCCTAATTACTGATTTGCATGAACTGCATTTAGTCATTATTTGGGAATAAATTAATCTAAAAAATTGGCCAAATGAGAGTCAAATTTCTTAAACCTTCACTAACCCGTATATATAATAGTCCAAAATTTTTGTTTTCTTTATTATATTTTATTATATCACTTTCTCAGAGCTCAATTTTTTGCTTCTCCAATTTTTTTCATAATCATGTGTTATTATATACACTTGTTGTACAGATCAACAAATATCGAGACTACAAAAGCTACAAAACAAGGCAATGCACTCAATTATAAAATGTAATCGTTTTACATCAATAATATTTATGTTGAATTCGTTAAAATGGCTTAACATACATCAAAGAATTGAACCTAATACCATTACCAGCATACAAAAAATGAGGTTAGGAGAAGCACCAGAGTATTTAAATGAACAACTAAGATAGGTGGGAAATGTTTAACTATATAACCTAAGGAATACTGGGGATCACTTTTTTTACAAGGGACTGCAGCTTTACAACAGGATGCCAAATAATATAAAAAATTAAATTATTATTATTTATAATATAAAAAATTTAAATTATTTAAAAGAACGACTGTTTTTTTCATTAAAGATCAGAGCTAATATGTATATGTATGGTTATAAAAATTTCTATATTGTGACATTTAAAGTATTATAAATACTCTTTATTTAAAAAGAATGCATCAGATAAATCGATGTGGCTAAAATATTTAGTTTAAGCTAATTTTGAAAATATATCTTCTGGTAAAGGAAGTGGATATTGATGAGGCTCTAGAGCATTGTTCCCATCGAAAACTTCTAAAAAAGAGTTTTTTAAAAACGAAATTTGATTGTAGCTTCAAGTTAAAATAAAAGATATAATTGACCTGTTGCGCTCTTGGCGGTATTTCTTCTGTAGTTTTATCTACACAGAGTTTCTTAAAAGTGCTTTCTGTAATGATCGAAATGTCAAAAGCGGTATCTAGCTGTAGTTCAATTTTCGAATTATTAATTTCAACACAAATATAAATTCTTTGCGTGTTAATTTTGTTAACAGAACAAATGCTTTTAGTTTCAAAATTGGTACTTTTTGCTTTTTTAGGAAATTGTTTTTTTTTTTTTTTTGAATGATTTTGTTTAGGTTTGCTTTTATTTTCAAAAACGTAACAAATCCTCTCTTTGTGATACTGCACTATCCACACTTATGCTTCTTATATAAGCATTCATTACCAAAATGCATTCCACCACAAAACTGGCTTGGATATTTGAGCACAGTTTTTTTGTTTGTGTGAATTTTTTTTTTACCTGTGCGTCATTTTTGGACTTTTCTATGGATTTGTGTCCACTTTTTTTATTTCGCGACATTCCACAGCAGCGAAGGCAAAACTCCGCCCTGTGGTGTGCCCCTTACCGCCATCCTAGTGACGCTCGCCGTGCTAGAAGTGGATGTTATTATCCTGCAATTCAGCAGGCGTGTTACGAACCCGATTATCGACCCCAGCTCTCTGAGAGCCTGAGTAATCGTAGTCGGGTCGATATGGTTGAAGGCCCCTTCGATGTCCATGAAGGCTACCATGGTATAGTTCTTATGCTCGAATGAGTTCTCTATATAACCCTCGAGCGAGTGTAAAGCCGTCTCAACCGATCTACCCCTTGTGTAGGCATGTTGAGAGGGAGAAAGAAGGCTTCTATCGATTTTTATCCTCATATGGATCTCGATAAGCCTTTCCAGTGTCTCTAGCAGAAAAGACATCAGACAGATCAGTCTGAAGTCCTTTGCCCATGTGTGCGATGTCCTTCCCCCCTTAGGGATGAAGACCACGTTGCACCTCCTCCATTGATCTGGAATATAGAATCAGGAGAAGCAGGCCCTGTACAATTGTAAGAGCCATGGGGTGACCAGATCCAAATTGTTTTGAAAATCGTCCGGAATAATCCCATCCGGGCCCGGAGACTTGAATGGATGTAAAGTTTTAATGACCCAGTGTAGTCTATCCGCATCCATCTGTACAGAATTTTCCAAACTGTCCACCCCTATAGGTTTACAATGCATTTCCGTTGAGTGACAACCCGGGAATTGTGTATCCAACAGGACCTCCAGTGACTTTTGTGCACTGATTGTCCAAGTGCCGTCAGCTTTCCGAATGTACCCCGAAATTGACAGATGCTTTGCAAGTATTTTACGCAGCCTGCTCGTCTCTAAAGAACCCTCTATCCCACTGCAGAGGGCCCTCCAGGATCTGCGCTTTGCATTTCTTACTTGATTTTTAAACTTTTTCAAAGAAGTCCTGTAGAGTGACCAGTTTCCCGAACTATTTGGTTTATTGAGGAGTTTACGGCAAGCCCTACGAGACTCGGCTATTGCGCGTTGCATTGATGGTCTGCAAGACCTTTCGATTGCATTCTTAAAAGCGTTGGTAAGTCTGCCCACGGCATCTTCTATATCGCCCGTGTCCCTGAAGACCATGGGATAGTCCAATGTATCCATAAGGATCGTGTTCTGATCCTTGTTGTTGTTCGCCACAATTACTTATTTTCCCTTTCTAGCTTTTATGTTGTGAAGTATTGCTTTGAGCCAGTTTACATTAAGGGCATTGAAGCTGACTTCTTTATTGTTTTCTCTTTTGGAGTGTACAACCATGACACTTGAACTTCTTTTTGCTTAAAATGCTGTTTGTTGGAAATAATGCATTTTCTTCTTTCTTTACAGGATCATCAAGTTTAGTGTCTTGCAAAAGTAAATTCTTTACCATGTCCACACTCAACTTTGTTTTTGAACTTTTTACAGCCAGAATAAGTGAACGAAATACCTCCGGATGCCACCAGTTCATCTTCAATATTCCATCCGGTATTCTTGACTTTGAGAGAAGTCATCACCATTTTGTTGATATACTCTTCCATTGAGTCAAAATCAACCAACTGTTTCAATAAGTCAACCTTTCGTGTCAAGCCCTTGTCTTCAAAAGCACTCATAAACGCTTATCAAGTTTGCTTGCCGTTATTGAAGTTGCTATATGTGCAAAATTATTTGACTCCACCATTAAGGTTAACTCTGTTAAGCGCGTTTATTTGTGTCTTTCTCAAACTCACTCGAATTTTCATTCAATCCAACTTTTCCAGCAATTTTTTAATACTAAATACGATTGCGCATGGCGCTTCCAAATATCAAAATTTTCGCGACCACGCAATTTTTCATCGTTTCATTTTTTTTATCGTATAACACAAATTACAAATTGCTCGTTTCGTAGAAAATTCTTTAATTTTTAATTTAATTGTAAACAAAGGGCTATAACCTGTTGCTAAGTAGAGTAAAACGCGTGTGCACTTATTGAGTGTAACAAAAGAACTGAACTAAAATTTTTTTGAATTTTTTAATACCCAGTTCACACACGTCAAGTTTTCTTGTAGCAATTCTGAATTTTGTGGAAGAGAAACGAGTGCAGAATCATTTTATTTCTCGTTTTTTCACCTATAAAATTCAGAATTGCTGCAAGAAAACTTAACGTGTGTAAACTATGTATAAGTTACTGTTACACACTTCTAAAATAAACTTGCTGTCTACAATCTTAACAGATATGTTAGAATGTAAATGGTTATTCGATTCTCAACATTGATATTAAAAAAATCTACATACACCGAAAACACTTCATTAATGGGTTTATAATAGTCTTGTTGCTTGTTTTATCCGAGTAATATTTTATTTTTAAATTTTTATTAGAGCTTTTACAAATTTCCTTTAATTCCTTTCACTTTCTTTACGAGTAATTAATTATTAATTAATAATATTATAGCAATTTTAATAAGGAAAGCCATTTTAAAACCATTGACGTAAAACCAACTCCACTGTCTCTACGAAGCAACCACTTTGGCTCCACAAAGACCCTTTACAACCTTTTCTCTCTACGTTTTTTTAATAGCAGTTGCTATTGCAATTATGCTGCATAACACAACATTAACATTTTTTGAATCCATTTTACTTCATGCTTTTACCTTAGAAAACTTTAAAAACCAAGTTTTTAAATATTTAAATTTTCTTTTCAACAAAAAAGTGGTTATGTCATGTGTACGTAACATACGTAAGTTTGAACATGAATGTACATGTATATAAACACACGTACGTAACATACGTAAGTTTGAACATGAATGTACATGTATATAAACACACTTTAATTGGGGATCTGTATACAGCTGTGACTAGAATTTTATTACCATTCAAGAGTTTTTTCAATTTTTTTTACATTAAATTACTCCTTCTATTCTTTAAATTATATCATGTTTCAAATTGGTAATAACCACTATGTGCATTTCCACAGGTGCACTTCTTTTTCGTTCACGACTTTTTATCTTTGTAAGCCAAAAATGACTCATCACTGAACCCGATTTTACGATTGGATCACTTCTAACTGTTCTAAAGACTAAAGAGCGACGCAATTGTTATTTAAAAAGTCCACACACTTTTTTATATCCAACTTACAATCGTTTTGGGTAATTTTTTACAAAAAAAAATTTTCAATTTTAAATATAGAAAATGCCTTTTTTGGTATGTACTTGTCATATGACTTCTCAGTTTAAAAATCCATATATACTATTATGTGTCTGTCAAATTTTTCATGCTATAATGTTAGAGTTTTAGTGTAATGTAAGACAAAATTAATGGTGCAAAGAAGACTTCTTAGGCAGAAATCAAGAATCTTTCAGTTAAAATATGATATCAGTAAATGCAAGTATACCTCCTAGGGCAACATGGGCTTACCATTTAAAATGATTTAAGCACGTTCAGAATGGCGTTGTCTGTGACTTAAGAAGTTTTCATTCACTGAACTGAACCATACCTTAAGGATGACTTGCTTTTGGAACTGTAGAAGATTTGCCACAGTTTCTTTCAAGGGGCTTAGTACCAGCTGCTTAAATATACCGCCTCCAGTTGCTTTACATTTTATTTTATTTGTAACCATCTTTTTTTAACTTTAAATTTCAAATCGCACAAGTCTGTAAAAAAAATTTGTCAAACATGATTTGTAAAGCACTATATACCATACCTTTTTCAATCAGTCAATCGTTCTATTCGGTGGGCCAAGGGCGTTTAGAGCAATTGAAATATTATCCCACTGTTCCTAAAAATTAGAAGAAACAGTGGCTTTTCAAAAACCTTAGGCAAGTTTCAATTCAGTTTGTCCATTTTTAATTATGTTTCTACTATTATTACAGCTTATTTAATTTTTTTTAAACTTATTTGTTTGTACACGACACTTAAGTTACAAACGACAACAGCAACGGCAATTCGAGGCAATATCAACGTAATATTTCCTTACATAATACCAAATTCATATTGCCAGTCATCGAAAAATGGCAATATTGATAACGAAAATACCAGTTTAAAAAAAAAAAACTATTAAAATTTCCGTCGCCTTGTATTGCCGACGCCATAGAGAATAAGAGTGAGTGCCACCACATAGATTTTGTACTGCCAAGACAGGCCGATATCTGTTTGGCGTCGTCAAAATCGTCGTCGATTTGGAGGCAACACCAATTTAACAATACTAATTTGTTATTTGCTAACAGTTTAATGACAACGTTTATTATCGATAATGTCAATAAAAAGTAATACACATGTCTAATTTTTCAGTCAGTTGATTTATTTGTTTACTAACAATTTTGTGAAAATTTGAAAAAAATTACTTTCCGACACTGACTATTAATGAAGAAAATAAGACAAAACTAATGGGGCAAATAAGACTACTTAGACAGAAATCAATAATTCCTCAGTTAACATATGAAAAGTGATTAATTCAAAGTTATCTATTTGAAACTAATGCTATGTTTCTTCCTTAAACATAGTAAAATATCAACAAATGCAAGTGGACCTTTTGGAGTAACATGGCTTACCATTTAAAATTATTTAAGCACGTTCAAATAGGAGTTGTCTGTGACGTAAGGTCTCATTCACTGAACTGAACCATACCCTTAAGGTGGAATTGTCCTTGGAACTAGAGAAGATTTGCAACAGTTTTTTCTAAGGACCTTAGTACCACCTGCCTAAATATACCGCCTCAACTAGCTTTACATTCTATTTTGTCTGTAACCACCTTTGTTTTTAATTTATATTTTAAGTGGCACCAAATTTGTAAAAATAATTTCGTCTATTTAATAATTTATAATATATGTAATTATAATTTGTAAAGAATTATATACCATACCTTTTGCCATCAATCGCTCGTTCTATTTGATGGGCAAAGGGTGTGAAGAGCACTGTTTCTCAAATCTCTGGCAAGTGATGGATTTGTTTTGCAACTCTTCAAATAGTTCTTTAGTTTGTCCATTTTCAATTTTATTTCTATTTTTATAGTTTTCTAATCTTTTTAACTTTGTACACGACACTTAAATTACAAACGACAACACCAACGGCAATTCGAGGCAATATCAACGTCACATTTCCTTACAAAATACAAAACTCATATTGCCAGTCATCGATAAATGGCAAAGTTGAAATCGAGAATACCGATTTAAAAAAAGGGTTATAATTGCCGTCGCCTTGTATTGCCACGCCATACAAAATAAGGGTGAATAATTTCGTCCTTTTAACACAACATAAACGCTAAAGAAAAAAGGATACCAAGCTGACATAACAGGATGACAGTTGTCTTGGCACATGAAAGTAGAACACTCTAAATGAAAAATGTCATTTACTGTATACATGTATGTATTAGTGTGTGGCGTATACCTTAACACAAAATAAAATGTTAGTTTTTTTTTTTTTGACCTTTTATTATATTTAATTTTATTTTATAATGAAACAAGCACTAGGTCAGTTTTAGAATAAAAATAAAAATATTGTTTATTATTTTTTCTTTTTTTCTTTCAATATTTCGCCACACCGTTGGGTGTCATCTTCAGGAAACAGGAAATAATATTATTAAACAAATTGTATGCTTTTCAAAAACAAAAACATTAGTTCAATTGACGATTTTGTAAAAATTAGTAATGCTCAAAAGAAAGACGAAGAATTTAAAAAATTTTAAATAGTAATACAGAACATAAACTTCAACGTATTCAAATCCCTGGAACACCCAAGAACACTATAGACCTTATCTTTCTACAATCTTTCGGAAATCGGCATTTGATTTTCTGAATGGTTTATCGCACTTTGAAATAAGAGCAACAAAGGAGTATTATTTCCCAACGTTTTGTTTGGCCTTCTATGATGAAAGACATCAGCAATTGGACAAGATTGTGCAAACTGTCAAAAGTCAATAATATTGAAGCACACTAAGGCCACAATCGGGAAGTTTCCAATAAAATAAGAACGTTTTTCTGAAGTACACGTAGACATCGTAGGACCATTTCAATATTCGGAATGTTTTCGGTATATATTTACTATGATAGATCGTTTTTTCAAGATGGTCAGACGGTGTTCCTATTTGTTATATAACTGCAGAAACAAAAAACACAACTTTTTTTTGAATCGAGGAAGGCGGAAGTTTACTTTGAAACTTTTTAAAGAGCTTTAATTTAATAAATTAATTAATTAAATTTTTTTTCTATGTTGAATTTTCTTGTTAAAAAAATTTGTAAAGATTTTAATAGTCGATTAAAGTTGTTTAAATAACTAAACGCATGAATATGTTTTTTTAATAAAATCTTTTAAATTATAGTAACGAGCTAACGATCTTACAAATGTAAAAAAAAAATTATACCTAAAATTGCTAGCACTACACGTGAAAAATATCACATGTAGGTTTTGTTTTATTATTATTTCTTGAACAACGAACTACATGCAAGCATTGTTTTCTTTTTTATTTTTAGATTAAAATATGGGTAAAGTTCAAAGTAAAAGATCAGTTGACATCACAACCGAAACCAAAAAAGGGACCGAAGATGAGAACACTGAAAAAATGGAAAAAATCGAAGACTTGGATAAAAAAGAAGTTGTAAATGGAGATGCTACGATATCAGATAAAAGCGAAGAGGAGGTACTTTTTATATGCTTATAATACTTAAAATTGATAATGTGGCCGCTGATATAAAATTAAATTATAAAAATGTTAGGCTAAGGTGTAAGCAATAAAGGTCTGCACAATTTTATTTACATACGATAATTACATGTGTAAAGGCAGAGTATCGAATAAGCTTACTATTCTATTTTACTAGATGCTTTAAAATATGTGGTCATCTGTTTTAGGTGCAATGAAAGTTAGAGTAAAGAACACAACTAGACCTCAACTTTTTATGCTATGAACACAACTAGGACTAACGACGAACTTCTGGCCGCAAAAATTCGTCCACGTTTTCATCGTGGCCGGGGCCAAAAGCTTAAGCTTTCGTTTTAGAAGGATTAAAACATAATTTATTAAGAGCTGCCCAATAAGAAACTAAAGAAAGAACGTAATTGATTAATGCTTTCATGTCAGTCTATAAATTGAGATTCTCCATTGAACAAGAGATTGAAATCATCAACAAAAAGAAAGATATTACATTGAGTTGAACCAATAAAACTCACGATGTCATTAACATAAAGAAGGAACAATAGAGGGCCAAGAATTGATCCTTGCGGAACACTGCTAGAGCACGACAATAAAATAGCAATTAGCAGTAAACTTGAATTCAGAGTTTGCTTATCAGAACTGAATAATTTACGGTATCAAATGTCTTGCTTAGGTCGAGCGAAATTAACGTGGAAATTCTCCTATTGTTATTATTTTCCCTAATGAATTCGGTTAGGTTTAATAGTAATGATGAGGTACTAACACCGGTTCAAAACCCAAAGTATCGTTTGCTTTAAAACCATTAGGATAAGTAGGTTCAGGAGCAGATTGAGAAGAAGTGAAATACTGGTTAAATGCATCCGGATTGAGAGATTCAAAACCATTAGAATAGTTTCTCCTCTGTTGGTTAATAATACTCCACATTTCTTTGTTGCTGCAATTAATGAATTAAGTTTTCCAGAATTTGGACTTTTGCCTTCTTAGAATACTTTTAACCTTGTTTCTGTGTCTGCAGTAAATTTTCCAGTTTGTCTCATGTTTTTTGTATAAGCTTTAAAAGTTAAATCTCTCATGTTTCTTGCAGTTACAACTTCTTTAACATCTAACAAACTATTGAGGGTGTTTCTACGAATTCTCCTAATAGGATCAGTTTCATTTATCTTATAAACAAGCTGATAAAATAAATCAAGCTGATTATCTACACTATTAATATTACAAATATAGTTCTACGTACTTTTAGAAATAATTTAGTCAACAACATCCCACTGAATACCATTATAGTCTTTGTATTCCAGGAATTTATCTGGTACTTCCATTGGTAAATCAATGCAGATATAAATAAAAGCGTGATGAGAAAGAGATGGTACAAAAAACTGACCGGAAAATATTATTTAAGTTACATTACTGGCAAAAAAATAATCTATTAATGAGTTTGAATAAATAAAGTATCGAAATGAGTGGGCATACTATTATGGATATAAGATAAATTATTGCAACGACATAACTCCCGTATTTGTATTGCCTTTGATTCATTAAAAAGATTATTGTTAAAGTCACCTAAAATACGGGTGTACTCATATCTGCAAATTACGTCACCAATAAAATCACTAAGACCAGAAAGATTACCATGAGGAGCGTAAACAACTCGAATCAAAACTTTTGATCCAAAACTATACAGTTCAATGAAAATACATTCGAAGCTTAACGGGTCTGATTTTTTTTTGCTACAATCCCGGACATAAAATGAATCTCTACCACCTCTCATACCTTCACGATTATTTCTTATAATAGAGTAATTAGAAATACTTACTTATATATGTGGTTTTAACCAGGTTTCTGATACCGCTACAACATCAGTAAAGAAACCACTAATGAGGTCCCTGAATTCATCGTATTTACAATTCCTAATAGAAGCATTCAAGCTTTGAACATTAATGTGTGCAAGTTTTAAACCGTTGCAATACGTTAATGTATTTTTTAAGATACTGTTGTCATACAACACTGGACCAAGATTTCCCACTAAAGGATTTAAAGTATTCATTATAAATTATATAATATTGATAAAAACAAGAACAAAAAAATTTATTACAATTTCTATATAAGCAAAATAGTATTAACTGGCTATAAAAATCCATAAATTGCCAAAATAATAAAACACTATAAAAAGAAAAATAAGAGAATAAAGGATTAAGAAGTTATAAAGGGTCATCCAAAAAACGCGCCTACATATTTCTTTGAAATAAAACACAAACTATTTGCAATTTTTTCAAGCTGTTTTTTTTTATTAACAGTATGATCCATTACAATAGAATAGAATATAGAACAGAATATCATTCAAATGTCCACCATGACTGCGTCTGCAGACATCAATCCGAATATCGAAATTTTCAATGACTTTCCGACATGTTGCTGGTGTTATTTCACGAATTGCAACTTGAATGTTGTTCTTTAGATCATTAATTGTTTGTGGCTTGTTAGCATACACTCGACTTTTCAAAAAACCCCACAAAAAAATCTAATGGTGTTAGATCACATGACCTTGGAGGCCAATTGAAATCTGCATTTCGTGAAATTACACGTTGAGGAAATTTTGATCGCAAAAGCGTAATGTTTTCTCGAGTTGTGTGACATGTAGCACCGTCTTGCTGGAAATAGACGTCAGATACATCATTATGATTCAACTGTGTCCATAAAAAGTCTCTCAACATTGATTGGTATCGCTCAGCATTCACAGTAACAGCATTTCCAGCATCATCTTCGAAGAAAAATGGCCCAATGATTCCATTTGCCCAAAATGCACACAAAACAGTAACTTTTTGTGGGTGTAGATTTTTCATGAATAACACGAGGATTTTTATCACTCCAGATACGACAATTTTGCTTATGACGAATCCATTTATTCTGAAATGAGCTTCGTCACTAAACAAAATTTTGCTTGAAAACAATGGATCTGTTGTTCGTTGTTCAATAATCCAACTAGCGTTGTTGCAATGTGTACCTGTCCATGGTTAAAACTGTACTACCTTCTAATAAAACAAAATGGATTATGTCATTTGAAAAGATGTCATGTGCAAAAATTATATAGTGCTGACATCTAGGCGTCACATTTGGATGACCCTTTATAAACCTGCTTCAGAATTACCAATACTGCATCAATAGAAAAATCATTAGACTTTAATAATTATCTAAACGAAGTCGAGTTATTAGTTTTATTGCTGATGTTGAAAAAGCTGTAGAATTCCGGTAGTCCAAGCGTTTTACTGCTTTGATCGTCTAAAAATACCTTTATTGTAGGCTTGTTTCAATTAATCAAGCGATATTTAGTAATTTTATGCCCTCTTCGAAGTCCTCGGCAAAGAAAGAGAATGCTGTCAGATTATCATTTAAACAGACTCGTTTGTTTAATTAAATCTCTTTTATGTAACGTTGTTTAATTTAACGAGTACTGAGTTTCCTTTGTTTACAAAACAGTATTGATTAACGTCTAAAGCTTCGGTGTCTACTTTTAATAATATAAAGATCTTAATAACCGCATCATTAACGTTATTATGATATTTCGGTAGACAATTAATTATGCAAGATTTCATTTTTGTACTCAAGCGATTCAATCTTCCCATTCGTTGCTGCTTCGACAGAATTTATCATAGTGTTACAGTAGTTTATGTCTTTTTCTAACGTAATAAATTTGTTATTTAATTCCTTTTTAACCTCTGCTAGGATTGAATCAAATTTACTTTGAATATCAGCAAGCCCCATCTATTATAGTGGCAACACTGAAAGCAAATGGTTAAAAATTTTAATACGCTCTGTGAAAATTAACAAATTAAAAAATAAATAAACCTGAAAGAAAAATTAAAACTAAAGGCACGGTCAGATTAGTCAAATATTTGACCAAAAAGACGTAACCACTAAATTATGAAAAATAATTTTTGTCCTTCTCAATTAATTTTTAGGAAATATAAGATCCTACTCAATGTAAAAGGTAAGATATACAGTTATGTGAAAAATAATAGGGACAGTGCCCAGCCAAACTTACATTACATTTACAGTCAATTAAAAAATCGGAAATTATTTCTTGTTCAAACGATTTATTTTTTCTTAAACGGTAGAAAAAAGATTACCAACAAAAATTTTTCCTATTCCTATAATATATTTTGATTTTTTATGATTTTGTATGAATTTATATAGTTTAGCGTGTGAAAAAAAATAAGGACACTTCATGAAATCTTAAAGCTATAACTAACTTAGGTAAAACTAAATAGATATTTATTTTGAATATTGTTGCATAAAGCCTTATTGTCACATTAGTACTTTGTTGCGGATCCTTTGTTATCCAGAACAGCAGCACATCTTCTAGGCAGTGAGTCGACCAAATTTTGGCACACATGTAGCGGTATTGCGTTCCACGCATCCTGTATAAGATTCCGAAGCTCGTCGCAATTTGATAGACACTTTCCCCTGATTGCCCTTTAAACTTCGTTCCATAAATTTTCTATGGGGTTCAAATCAGGGGACTTTGCTGGCCATTCTAAAACATTGATTTTGTTGTGCTGGAACCACTTCTTTGTGTACTTTGCCGTATGCTTTGGATCATTATCCTGCGGGAAGACCCATTTGAGTGGCATATTTTCTTCGGCATACGGCAGCATTGTATTTTTCAAAATTTCAGTGTAATCAGCCGATTTCATTATATTCTGGATACGATATAGAGGACCCACACCATAATAAGAGAATGACCCCCATACCATGATGCTACCACCACCATGTTTGACTGTCTTTAAAGAATATCTTGGATTGAATTCTTGACGGATAGGTCTTCTTACATAGTGGACACCTCTATCAGAAGAAAACAAGTTTACTTTCGTTTTATCGGACCACAGAATGTTACGCCATTTTTCTTTAGGCCAATTGATGTGATTCTTAGCAAACTCTAGTCTTGGTTTTATATTCTTTTTGGACAACAATGGCACTTTTCTTGCACTACGGGGTCTAAATTCCTCACCGATGAGTGTTTTTCGAATAGTTGATGTGTCAACGTCAAGGTTTAAATCATTTTTTATTTGTTTAGACGTGATAAATGGATCTTTTTTTACGCATCGAATAATATTTCTCTTTATAGTAGGTGTAATTTTTTGTTTTCTTCCACGGGTTTCATCCTTGGGAATCCATTTAACAGCATTTTCTACCATGGTTTTTGAACTACCGAGCATTTGTGCAATTTTTCTGTACGAATATCCGCTTTCACATAAATTTTTAATATTATTTCGAGTAGCGTGGTCGCAGTGTGTATTTCTACCCATATTTGCCTAAGCAGTTACAAAATTGTAATTTATTTAGCAATTAATGTAAGTCTATAAATGTGTTTTACTCACTTACTTACAAAAAAAAAAGTATTTTAAATTTTTATTAATATATTTTTACCATCAATTATCGTCTAGCATTCAAAGCGTTCGGTTGTTTTTTGAATTTCTTTATTAAATAATACAATTTTCATATACGGTTGAATTTTTCTGTCAGTTTGGAAAATTTCTGAATTTTTTTTCTTTCGGGCGTTTTTTGTTCTTTGTTCTCCTCGAGTATATAGAACATTTTCATTGTTTTTTTTTTATTATTAATTTTTTTTATATATTTGGTCTTTGAACATACTTACGGAATTTTCTTAGTGTTTACTCGATATGAACGGGGTTCATCCCCCGAATTACAACCGGTTTCAGGAGCTTGCTTCCTTGACCAGTAAGACAAAGCCAAATAAAAACAAAAGGCCACGAGCCGAAGATTTCATTCCATTACCAGAAACATCGAATAATCAACTCAACCTTCCACGTTATCTAGTGGCGTCTACAACTGTAAATGAAAATATTCCAGCAAAACCACTGGCTTCACATAATGTGTTTCAGGTAGAAAGAGGTTTAGACTTTATCTCACGTGACCGACTAGAGGTCAAGGAAATGAGAAGTGGTGACCTATTAATTAAGGTGCCGGATAAAAAAACTGCCGATAAATTCTTGAAAGCTACCTATATTGATTGTATTCCGGTGAAAATTCAAATGCATAAAACTTTAAACACAGTACAAGGTCGCATCTATTCAAAAAAAATCATTAACATTCCACAGGAAGAACTAATAGAATTGCTCAGAGATCAAAAAGTAGTCGATGTACGTCATATTACTAAAAAAGAAGATGATAAAATTGTTGCTACAGGAGCTGCTATTATTACTTTTGATCAGATTTACCGTCCAGAATATTTGAAAATTGGCTGGGAAAGAGTTTTCGTTACAGAATACATTCCAAATCCCATGAGGTGTCTTAAATGTCAAAAACTCGGTCACACGAAAAAGTGGTGTAGAAATAATCAATTGTGCCGTGAATGTGGAGAAAAAGAAGTACATGATGCATGTAATGGCAAATTTTGTGTCAATTGTCAATTAAATAGTCATGCCTCCTACGATTCAGAATGTCCCACATTCTGGAAGCATAAATCCGTAAACTACATTAGAATTTCCAGAAGATGTACCACACGTGAAGCATGGGCTATTTTCAATGATAACCCTACCCTGAATACTCTTAAACCAACTAGAGGAAATGCCAAAAAAAGCCCAACATATGCACAAATTGCAACCACTGAAAACAAAACAAATTTGAAAAAAAAAGTAACGGAACTGTCGGACGCAACAGAAAACGGAACGCATATTACCTTTAAAAACAATAACAACAAAAACTTAATAACAGAGCCAATGCAAATACAAACTACAACAAAAATTGACAACCTAGAATATCAAAACAAATCAACAACCTCAAAAGAACAACCAAACCACAACGCACACTCAACGGTAAGTTACAAAAAGAAATTAACAAATCAAAATTCTCAAATGGAAACAGCAACAAATAGTGCTCAACTAACAGTTTTAGGCTCTTATGAAAAAATTAGAGCTCTAAACACAACTACAACAAAAACCTCTAAAAGAATAAATAAATCAAATGAAAAAGATAATTTAAAAGATTACAGTGATTTTAGTGATAGTACATCAGATGATTACTTTAAACCAAATACCGACAAGAACATCACCGAAGAAATGATTATTCAAGATATTAATGATGGTATGGGTTTAAGTACTCCTCCAAGAATGCCGAATGAAATCACTGATGGTAATGGTGAATCACCATGTACTCAGAAGTACAAAAAATTTCCACAATTAAATGTACTTATAACTCCAAATACATTGAAAAACACTATGCAATTGCCCCCAAAGGGCAAAACTGAAAAATAACTTCATGACATTGGATCTAAACATCTCTATTCTCCAGTGGAATCTGCAAGGATTCACAAATAACAAATTTGCCTTGGAACTACTAGTCGCACGTCACAAACCCAATATCATAGTTTTACAGGAAACTCATATAGTCAAGAAAAATTTACATCTTCTACACCTTCCGGGATTTAAAATTTTTCATCACAATAATTTAGATTATGATTACGCTAAGTCTGGTATAGCTATTTTGGTTAAGAACAATTTGAATGTGACTCTACATATTAAATCCACAAATAGTTTACTTTACCAGACAATAGTAATAAAAGGAAATGAGGAACTTTACATCACAAATATATACAGAGAAAGTAATGTTGATTTATCTACCTCGATAATAAACGATTTATCTATTAACGTAAATACACACCACCTAGTGCTAGGAGATCTTAATTCTCAAAATATTTTATGGGGCTCGTCTTCAAATTCAGCCAACGGGAGGATTTTGGAAGAGTTTGCAAATGACAACAGCTTGGTAATTTTAAACGATGGTTCACCTACTCTGCTAAATACGAGAAACACTTTAACTGCTGTGGACGTTTCCATGTCCTCTGTTGATATTGCCTCAACTTTAAAATGGAATTGTTTACAAATGCCAGAGGTTGGAGATCATTTTCCCATTAAAATTACAAATGTTTTAAATACTTCAATTAATAAATTCACGCCTCGTTTTATTGACAGAAACGCTGACTGGTCTCTTTTTCAGAAAAGAGTAGATCTAGCGCTAAATCAATTTGAAAAATCATCAAATATCAACAAGGAAGCTGCTCAGATAAAGCGCATTTTAAGAAAGTCAGCAAATGAGTCCATCCCTCTCAGTCATAAACCTAAGGAAAAACACAGCCCTGTTTGGTTTAATTCCGAAATATCAAAATTAATCAGTTTGAAACAGGAGGCATGGAAGGTATTCAAAAGAACACGAAATACGGCAAATGTAATAGAATATAAAAAACTTTGCGCTAAGACAAGAAAAACTTGCAAAATCGCAAAGAGAAATACCTGGGAGAATTTCCTGAATTCCATGAATCCTTCAATGGACGTTCGGACTCTCTGGGGCAAGGTAAATAACCTTAGAACAAATCGTATGGATAATTTTCCTACGATCTATTTGGACAACGATAGTTTAAATCAGCCCTCGGACATTGCTAGAAGCTTTGCTTCTTTTTGGACATCACTTAGTTCTGACGCAGCTTTTGACCCTGATATCATTGCGACAAAAAATAATTTTAATATCGACAATTTAGAACAAACAAGCCATCAGTATGAGATTATGTCACGGAGAATCCATATCTCAGAACTGAATGAAACAATGAAGTCATTAAGAGGATCAACTCCAGCACGGGACAAAATTACGTATAATATGGTAAAAAATGCACCTGATAACTTGAAATCACGACTTTGTGAACTTTATAGTTTAGTGCTAGCTTCAGGAAATTTTCCACATGATTGGAAAACGGCAATATTGTCACCCATTCCGAAGCCGGGAAAAAGTCCCAATAGCTTAGAGGGTTACCGGCCTATTTCACTTTTGCCTGTTTTATCGAAAATTCTAGAGAAGATTTTAGCTAAGCGCTTTTGGCAGTATGCTAAAAGAAATTTTTCGGAAATACAACATGCTTTTATACCCCGGCATGGGGTTCACACCATTTGCCACCAACTTGAAGATACTTTACGGAGAAATCTCAAAAATGGTAAACACAGTCTAGTCCTTTCCGAAGACATTGAAAAGGCCTTTGACCGAGTAATATCAACATATGTTTTAATAGAGCTCAATGAATGGGGTTTCCCAGTGCAAATTTTGAGACTTTTGAAATCTTTTCTCACAAATCGTAAAATTACTGTAAAAGTAAATGGTTGCTACTCGAGCACATATGCTCTGGACAACGGAATTCCGCAAGGTTCTCCTTTATCCGTAGTGCTATTCTCTATATATGCCAATTCTTTAGCAAAGGCAATAGAAAATTTGCCTGGAATCGATTACGTTGGAATTTATGCAGACAATATTTTTGCCGTCTCATCAGGTTCTTCGGAAGCAGTTTCATTGAACATTAATTATTTGGACACCAGAATACATCAATGGGCCAAGAGCAGAGGTGCTATTATTCCGACTCATAAATCTGAAATACTTCACGTGTGCAGAAAAAGAAATTGCATTGAAAATACTGTTTGTATTGGAAACGTATGTCTACAATTTTTGGATCATATGAGAATCTTGGGTTTGTTTTTTTCTAGAAATCTGCTCTGGAATAATCATTTTAAGCAACTGACATACAAATTAAGCAAAATCAACAATCTTTTAAAACTAATCTGCTCTCGGAATAAAGGACCTCATATGGAAACAGCACTCAACATCTGCAGTTCTTTAGTAACAGGGACCATTTTACATGGCATCACAATATACGGATGGTCTTCTAAGAAAAACATCAAAAAAATCAATGCTTCCATAAACAACTGTTATAGAACCGCGTCTGGTCTACTTCGAACTACACCTTTGGAAAAATTAAGATTAGAAGCAAACTTTGCAGAATTTCAGAATATGTTAGAAAAAGCCTCTGTTAACATGGGATCTAGAGCTATTACCATTTCCTCGGACGGCCTTCATGAACACTTCTGGAAAAACCTAAACTCTTTATTTAATTGTCAGACATCTGCCACTAACAAAATTATCGCTATTTTGAGAAAATGGAATATATCTATTCCACAAAAACCATCTAGTACTACGGGATCAAAAAATTTTGTAATAGCAGATGATACCCTGAACTGTTTGAAAAAAAATAACTCTGACTTCATGCTTTAAGAGAATATTTACTCAGAAAATAGCTTCCTTCTCTCCTATCGATATTTACTACACAGATGGCTCTTTTCTAAATGGTTTGACATCTTATGCCATAGTAAAACAGATCTCAAGTACACAATTTGTAACCATAAAGGAATGTAGACTACCAGATAACACAGGTATATTTACAGCAGAATTGGCTGCCATTAAAACAGCCATAGATCTCGCAACTGAACATGGAAGAAAAACTTTAATTTGCACTGATAGTTTAAGTTCAACTAAAGCTTTGATAAAAAATAAAAATGGCGTATATGATGATATACTTCGGCTGCAAAACGAAACTCAGCAAATACAAATTTTATGGATTCCATCCCATATTGGAATTCATGGAAACGAAAGGGCAGACGACGGGGCGAAAAGAGCTTTAGGCTTATCCAGTATTACGGATATACCAAGTTTACCCAAGGCCATTAGTAATCCTTTTAAAAAAATTCTTCAACAGCAGTACCCAATCACAATAAGACCGAATTACCACAGAAACTTTACGAGAGCAGAATGCGTCATGCTGGCCCGCATAAGAGTGGGCAAATGCCTTTTTAACTCCAAGCACTACTTTGATAGAACCGACCCACCAATCTGTCCAAATTGTAATGTTATCCTCAGCATTTCTCATCTGTTGGCCTCTTGCCCCATTTCAAAAGTTGACGAGCCACTGGAAGAAGTACTTGATTGTTCAAACCCTGAGAACATTAAAAAAATCAAGAGATGTCTACAGCACCACAGCATTCGAGATGTTTAGCCCACTATTTTATTACTTTTTAAGAACATCAATTCAATTTTCATTAATTTTTTTTAAACGTTAAATTTATCTATCTTTTATGTTTATTTAATACTTAAAAAATTTTTGTATATACATATTTGCTTTTGTTCCTTCTTAATTTAATCTTTAATTTTTATAATACGAGCGCATATGGTCTGGTTACCGGCGCCCTTATGTATATATTTTATAAATTTATTTGTAAAATATATTGTGAATAAATAAATAAATAAATATTTTTACCAAAACGGAAAACTGTCCTTATTATTTTTCACAGCAGAAATCGCGCACTTTACAAAGAAAATAATTTGTTATCAGAACGAAAGAAAACGAAGCACAAATTGTAACGGGATTTCTTAATGTCGTTTACAAGCATTGCAAAACAACTCTGTTTTATTACAAATTCTTTCATTTTTACATGAATTTGTAAACACCAAAGACGGTGAATACAACTGTCCCTATTATTTTTCACATAACTGTATATCTTATATATCTATGGTTTCTCCCCCATAGGCCAAAAATCAAAAAAGCTATTGTATTTTTTTAAGCTTTATTGCACAAAATTTATTGATAAAACTAAATTTTATGAATCTTAACAAATTTTATTGTTTTTTTTTTGGCGAGATTTATTGTTTGTGTCCGTTGAAAGTGAAGTATGTTTATATTGCATATATTGGGGTTGTGCATAGTCATAAAAGAAAACTTAAGTTTATCCAAAAAGTTATTCGCGATATTGTGGCAGAAGTTTCCAAAAACCCTACAAACATTAAATTTTACTTATATTCTACCAAATTAAATAACAAAAGCTGCATAAATATGAGCCCATAAATAACCGCTGAAGAATACTTTGTTGACCTTTTTAAAACACTCTTTTTTTACGTAGATTTTTAGTGATATGGCCCTCATCTGCCCACAACGCCTTATGCATCAAATTGTAGGTTTTTTTTATCCCTGTTTAAATTAAAAAGTATTGTGGCCGCGGGTTTTTTAATATTTTCGTATATTTCGTTTTGTACTATTTCTTTTTAAGATTATGAGTAAAGAGATATAAATTTTTTTAATTGTTGTGGTTTTAAACTGCAATTTTGTGGTATTTGATTTACAGTTAGGAATAGAGAGAAACATTTAAAGGTATTTGACTTTCAGTTTAAGTGAAGCTTACTCATTGCATTTAAAAATTTTAATTCTTATAATTAATTGTTTTCGAGATAGTGCTAAAAGTTTCAAAAATATTAATATGGAAAAAATAGAAGTGGAAAATAGAAGGTTTATTCTGTTAGTGCCAATTTTCTATAATGTATGTGCTTGATATTTGGAGTTCTACCAACTGGTAATTATCATTCGAAAGCAAGCAAAATATTCAAATTATGGGCGAGAAATTTAATGCAGAAAAAACTTAATTCGACCTTAGCAAGTTCTAAAAAGCCTTTGTAAGCGGATTGGTAAGCTTTGAACGAAAAATCATCGAAGCAAATTAATTATTTTGAAGGAACAAAAATGGTTTGAAAGTTTTGAAACTATTCAGAAGCAAAATCCCTTGAAAAGGAACAACCTGCACCTAGCCAAAAGCGCGTTCGTCCTGCTAAGGAATTTTTAAAGTGTTCAGATAGAACAAAGAGGTGTAAAATGTATAAAACTAGTCAAGTTGATAATTCTTTAACCGAAGTTTTACAAAATCGAAACTTTCCCCCGACACACAATGTGGAGGATTAGGAGGTTTTGGCTCTTTTCGTTGAAACAAGGCTAACTAAGCGACAGTACTTAACTATAAAAGATTTTGTGAATGAAAAAATATCTAAAATTTTTTTCCTAGATTATAAAAGTATCTTGGCAGCTAAGTAAACTTGGATAACAAGCACAGAAATCATTACTGTTACAGAGTCGAGTGCAGAGGTCGATCTACAAGCTCTCCTTGATCATACGTCTAATCGAATTGTGCAATTGCAAGATCCAGTTCTTGGTGAAGCATTAGCCTTAGGAGAAAAACACTTAACACTGGTTGGAAAATGGGGATTCCATGGCAGTTCTGGTCATAGCCAATTTAAGCAGAAGTCGAATAGGCTTATGGATGACAGTTCCCTCTTTGTGACATGCTATGTTCCTCTTTAACTTGTCACGGAAAACAAAATTATAATTTGAAAAAACCCGAACCCGTCATCCACTCGTTATTGCAGGCCGTTGAGGTTTCAATTTAAAAAAGAAACTTCGCAACTGTTTCAAAATGAGGAACGTTATTTTAAATCGAAAATTTTTGCACTTTCTCCACCGAAATAAATAAAACAAAACAAAAATTACATATTCTTCTTCAAAATGTCACATATGTGGTGCCTTACCTACAGATGTGAATGACATTGAAAAATGCCTCGAGAAAAAACCAGATGAAGCTCGTTACGAACTCGGACTGTCACCATTACATGCCAACATACGATTTTTTGAGTACTTCATTCACTTATCGTACAAATTAGAGCTAAAAAAAATGGAAGAACAGTAATAACGAAAAGTCATATGTTTTGAAGTGAAAACAATTTATTCAACAACGATTTCGGGGCGAAATCGGACTTTTAGTAGATAGTCCAAGAGCTGGTGGTTGCGGAAATTCTAATGATGGCAACACAGCGCGGAGTTTTTTGCAAAATGTAAACCTTTCATTAAAAATAACAGGAATCGATAAGGATATTTTGCAAAGATGTCTTAAAATTCTCCAAGCTATAAATTCTGGATTTCAAATTGATGCCAAAAAGTTTGAGGAACATGCTGTAGAGACAGTAAGAAAACTTGTGAAGGTGTATCCCTGGTACTACCTCCCTCCATCGGTACACAAAATTCTGGAGCTGAGGTAATCAAGCATGCTTTAGTGTCAATAGGTGAATTATCGGAGGAAGCAGCTGAAGCAAAAAATAAGGATATAAAACAGTTTAGATTGCAACATACACTGGAGCCCGAAACTTACCAACAAAGAAAAGAAGTAGTTTAAGTCAAGGAATTTTAAATTTGCTTAATATTTGATATATATTACTACTATTTTACTTTATTGCTTTATATTACTTAATAATGCCCTATATCGCATTATTTAACTTTGTTTAACTTTTTAATTTAGTTTATTTTAATGTATATTTCGAATAAATTAAAATTTACAAAACTTGTTTGAAACAACAAAATTTTCATATTAAAATACTTTATTTCAAACGTTTTTAAAACAGATCTATAAGCCAATTAACCCTTAAAAGATCAAACGGTTACTGTGGCTACAGTTGTTAATATTTTAAAATTTGCCAACTTTAAGTTCTTCGAGCATGAAATGAGCTGAGAAATTTTGAAGACCCTAGCTTTTTTAGTTTTGGAGATATTGATTTTTAACCGCTTTTTCATATAGGGAAACCACTGTGCAGTGTTACCAGAAATTTTAAAAACAGTGCCGTTAATTAATCCAAAAGAAAAATAAGGAGTTGGTGAAACAAAAAAAGAACTTAATAAAAAAGTTGACCCAATAAATTTATAGATTACTAATGTATTTCCTTTTCAAATTTATTAAGCACTAGGTCAGGTTTTAAAATAAAAATATTGTTTTCTATTTTTTTTTTTTCAATATTTCGCCACATCGTTTAGTGGTGGCATCTTCAGGAACCAGGAAATTATTTAAACTGTGTATTTTCAAATACAAATAATAAATTCATTTAGAAAAAATTTGTCAAACTAGCTCAAGGCAAATTAATACAGGTGATTGCACGCCTACAACAAAGCAACAACACAAAAAACAACAGGGAATTGTTGCTAAAAAATCTAGTTTTGTTAGCAAAAAGAAATTGTTAAAAAAAAACAAACAAGAAATTGAAAAAAATAGACAAAAGTATTTATTTTTTATTTTTTTACCACGTTGCGACCTGTTTAAACCTTGAGAAGGTTGTGCAAATGATTGCAATGTTTGTAGTGTAGTTGTACGAAGTAGCAACGTTAGTGGACATGTTGCACAATATTTTTCTATTTTACTTTTCTCTTTCTATAGCAGCATACGAAACTTGAAAGGAACACAAGAGAAAACGATTTTTCGATAAGCAGACATTTACAAGATAAATAGAAAATGAACAAAATGTTCCCCAGTTTATATTACGCTAGGAAACACGTAAGAATACTAGTATAAAGTCATGTGGCCACTTGTCTTGTAGGAACTGAATTTTGGATTGGTTAGACGAAAGCGGTGAATGCCCTTTGTGTAGGGAGCCATTAAAGAAATCTCAAATTGTGCAACTACAAAATTATTTATGACTTGCAGTGACCACGACTTCGTTCTCGTTCCATTTCTAGTTTTCTTAAAATTAAAATTAGGAAAATGTGATTCTGTTTTGTATAAATTTTTTTGAGGAATTTAAATATTTCAATTTTTTATTTAAAATCAAAACAAATTTAAATTTTGTTTAACAAATAATTTATTTTTGACAATATTCATAAAAAAGCACAATTCGCCTTGACAACTACAACGTATGCAACTGATGAGCTTTTTCGCCCGTGCGTTCACCTGTATTATTTCGCCATGAACTAGCTCAAAAAATTAAAAAAAAAAAAAACACAAAAAATTAAAAAATTTTTACATAAACATACATATAAAATTTCAATTTTCAAAATACATTCAAATTTATAATTTAAACAATTTAAAATAAACAAAAAACCTTAAACATATACATACATAAACATAAATTGTATTTGATAAAAAATGTTACAAACATTTATTTATTTATTTATAGTTTAATCTTATGAATAAATTCTAAGACTACAAACATACAGAAAGCACTAACTAACCAAGGCTGTCGGCTAGACTTGTGTAGTTCATAAACTAACTAGTTTATTTAAACGATTCCATCGATTGAACTAAGTGAACTAGTTCATACTTTTAAGTACACTTAGTTCTTTTTTGAAGTATACATAGTACTTGAACTACCAGACAAGATGAACTAGAATCCATGTCTTTGTTTTCTTGTTGACTATTTCCGAAATGAAATTAGTGCTGCCACGCATTTTACTTAACATTCGTTACAGCAATGCTACAGTCTTGTTGCCATCATATTTTAGAAAGAACATTTGAACTAAAAGAGCTTTGCACTAAAGAAAGCGTTTGAACTAGAAGTTGAAAGTTGAACTAAGAGAGATTTTGAACTAAAGAGAGCCTTTGAACTAATTTTTGAAATAGTTCATTTTCAAACTTTGAACTAAAAAGAGCGATCACTTAATTGAACTATATGGCACAAGTCTGCTATCGGCTATTATAATTATTAAATACACAGTTCAGTTCTTTTTATAAGATTGTTTATAATACTTACAGTGAATCAATAAAGTTTAGGCACATCATGATTTTCAAGAGTAATTGCTCAATTATCTTGGACCTGCTTAACTTGATGAAATAATAATGATTCCGTATTAAAGATAGATGTGTTTATTTACGATTTAACATAAAACATAATTCATATTTTATTATTTTTACTATACAACGCTAAAAAACTAAAAAAAACAAAGTACGAGGGCTGCTATATATATTTCTAGATTGCTGCCAAGTGTAATCTGACATTTCCGTTGGAAAGTTTGTCATTTTTAAGCATGATCGTACTCAAAACGTTTTGTGTTGTTTGCAGTGACTTGAAAAATAATATATAGAAAAAAATGGAATTAACTCGTGAACATTTTCGTGCCATAATTTTTCACAACTTCCAACGTGGATTATTACGACAAGAGTGCATTGATGAACTTAAATTTTTGTATCGCGATGAAGCACCATCCTATAGCACTGTGAAAAATTGGTATAATGAATTTAATCGTGGCCGAAGCTCGCTCATAGACTAATTCCGTGAAGGTCGTCCAAAAACGGCTGTTGTGCCAGAGAACATTGATGCCGTACGTAAACTCATAATGCAAGATCGACATGCGACATACCGAGAGATAGAGACATCCTTGGACATTTCTTCCACCAGCATACATTCGATACTGCATAAACACCTGGCCGTAAAAAAGGTTTGCTCTCGTTGGACCCCGCACAATTTGATAATCTCTCAAAAAAAGGCTCGTGTCGATTGGTGCAAAGAAATGTTGCAAAAATACGATTGCGGTGCTTCAAAAGACGTTTATAAGATCGTCACAGGTGACGAATCATGGATCTATGCGTATGAGCCCGAAAAGAAACAACAATCGAGCGTGTGGGTTTTCAAAGACAAGCAAAATCCAACGAAAGTTGTTCGTGGAAGAAGCACTTCGAAGCAAATGGTCGCCTGTTTCTTCGGCAAAACTGGTCATGTGAATAAAGTAATTAATGAAACAAAACAATTTAATGTTTTGTTATTTTATTATTTCTTTGTTTTTTTTAATTTAAAATAATAATTTCAAATATAAAATATTTGATATGAAAATATAAATTGGGTTTTTTCTTTTTAATATTTTTAACAATGAAAACTAAGTTCAAAAAAAAAAAAAAATAATCCAAAATAATTTATAACAGTAAATTCAAACTTATAAAAAGAAAATACAAATATATAAGGTATTTAAGGGATAAAGTATAAAAGAATATATATTTATATAACTCCCCCATCCTTTGAATACACATTACTCCTGGAATGTGGAATATACACAATCATAAAATATATTTTCTTTTTATTTTACAAATATATTAAATACTACCAACATAATAAACAACATAGTAAATAGTAAAATAAAATTGTTAATATAATTTCTTTAAAAGTTTAAAATAGATATATCTCTTAATATATATTATATTAATGTATATATTATCATATTTACAATAAAACGTTATTACAAATTATAAATTTTTTAAGTTACTTCTACCAGTAATATTTCTTTCAAATCTAACATTTGGTATTTCATTTTGGTATTTAAAAATTCTTTTAACTACTTGCCTGTCTCTTCTACAATCTTTTTCATCAATAAAATTTGTTTTATTTTTTTCTTTAACCTTCTTAATAACATATTTCGGTTTTTGCTTTAAATTATAAAATCCAAGATTTTTTACTAATTCTCTTTCTTTGAATTCGTGATTTTCTTCTCTATCTTCATTAAGCTTGTTAATTCTATTAATTTTATTTTCATGTATTTTGTTATGTGATTTTTGCCACATAGAACTATCCACTTTATTGTGAAGTAAATCAATTGGTTTACATTTTGTTGCACTGTGAATTGAATCATTATAAATCTGAACAGATTTATAGACAAGGCTTTTATCATCAAAATCCTCATTTTTGTTTTGCAATTTAAAAAGTCTTATATGCTCATTCAATGTAAGGTGAAAACGTTCTATGTCTGAATTTCCTGTATGTGTATTTGGTGAAGTAAAATGGTAATTAACTTCTTCAGAATGAAAAAAATTTTTTATATAGGCTGTATTGAATTCATTATCTGCTATAATTTTAGTTGGTTTTCCTAAAATTGCAAATCTTTCCTTAAGTTTTTCAACAATAGTGAGTTTTTATCACCTAAGTAATGTATAGACGCATGTTTTGAAAGTTTATCAATACATGTTAAAAAAAAATGTATTTTTATTTAAAAACCATACATCAATATGAATTATTTCATTAGACTGCAAAGGTGTCTCTGTGATACAAAACTTTGCTTTTATAGGTCGTCTGTCAAATTTACACATATTACACGTAATGCAGTTATTAATAAATTTGTGTATTTCTTTTTTTAAATTAGGATAATATACCTTATCTTTCAATTCTAGGAATGTTTCTTCTATTCCCCTATGATTTTTATCGTTGTGATATTTTTCAATTACTTCCAATAAATTTTCTTTATTATATACATCTTTTATAAATTTAGAACAATATAAAAATTTCATTTCAGGAAGATTAGAAAAATAATGTACTATTGTTTGTTGTAAGTGTTTGAATAATTCGAAATCGCAAAATATTGCTACAGTTCCTTTTATTGGAAATATATGCTTTAAATATTCTAAAACTTTTTCTTCAAAATACTCTTTTAATGTTATAATATGTCTAATTTTTTTATCATGTATAATTTGTTTTTCATACTGATATTTTTTCCTAATTTAAGTAAAATTTGATTTTTAAATATATTAATAGGTGATTCCGAAATATAAATATAATCATTTAAATTTTCTTTTCCACTATGAATTGTTGCTTTATCAGAAAGAATTTGTTTTTCGTTTTTCTCAAAATGATTTATTTCTACGCGACTAAGAAAATCTGCCACTAAATTCGTTTTCCCTTTTATATATTCAATGTCAAAATCATATTCATTCATTTGTAATTTCCATCTTTGTAATTTCATATTAGGTTCTTTAAGTGAATTGAGCCATAAAAGCGGTTTATGATCAGTTTGGATTTTAAACTTTCTGCCAAATAAATACACGGTCTAAATTATTTTAATGCCCAAACCATTGCTAATAATTCCTTTTCAATAACACTGTAATTGCGTTCATGTTGGTTTAAAGTTCTTGATGAATAGGCAATTGGATGTCCATTTTGCGATAAAACAGCACCAAGAGCTCCATTGCTTGCATCCGTAGTCAAAACGAATTGTTAGGATATGCCAAAACTGGAGTAGTACACAATATTTGCTTAAGTTTGTTAAATGAATCAATATAATGTTGATTATTTATATCTATATAACAACCTTTTTTTAAATAGGAAATCATTGGTAACGCAATTCGACTATAATCCTTTATAAATTTTCTATAAAAACCAGTCAAGCCTAAAAAGGATTTTATTTCCTTAACAGTTTTGGGTAACGAGACTTTTTGTATAATATTTATTTTGTTAGGATTTGGTTTAATTCCTTCAGGAGTTATTATATGTCCTAAGTATTCTGACTCATGTCTAAAAAAATTACATTTATCTACTTGAACTTTTATGTTATATTCAGATAATCTTTGAAAAATCTTTTGTAACGATAAAACATGTTCCTGAAGAGATGTTGAGAATATTAGTATGTCATCCATGTACACAACGCAAATATTATTTATAAAACCTTGTAGAACTTCATTCATCATTCTCTGAAATGATGCTGGGGCATTTTTCAAACCAAAAGGCATTCTATTGAATTCATAATGCCCAGTCGAAGTAGAAAATGCTGTCTTATGTCTGTCTTCCGTTGAGATAAGAATCTGATGAAATCCCTTCGCTAAATCTAGAGTGCTGAAATACTGAGAATTTCCCAATTTTAAAAAAAGATCCTCTATATTAGGTATGGGAAATTTGTCTTCAATAGTAACGTCGTTAAGTTTCCTATAATGAACTACTACTCTCCATTTCTGTTTTCCAGAATTGTCAAGTTTTTTAGGAACAACCCAAATTGGAGCGTTATAAGGGCTGCAAGATTTTGTTATAATACCGGATTTAAGCATTTCATTAACTTGTTTTTCAACTTCCTCCTTGTGGATTTCTGGGAAGCGATATGTTCTAGAATATACAGGGATATCATTTATTGTAGGTATTTTATGTCGGTATTTAACAACAGAAGATAAGTTTTCACCTTCTATATAAAATACATTTTTGAAAGTTTTAATTAACTTCATTAATTCATTATTTAAATTTTTATTTTTTAATAACTCCTCCAAATATTCTAATTTAGGTTCATTAAAATGTAAATCTACGACTAAGGATTCTAAATATAATTTATCATTCTCATTGAATTCTGTTGAAGATGTGTCATATACTATTGGAATTTTCGCATTTGCAGTAACTAACATATTCTCCTTTAAGTCAATTTTTGCTCCTAAAGGTTTAAGAATATTACAACCTAAAATTCCATCGAAGTTACTTAAAATTTCTGTCTCAAGCATTTCAATTTTTACGCCCGGTATATTAAATTCTTTAAAAAGGGGAATTGTTATTTTTGTTGATGTTGTAATTTCAGAACATATAGTATTTAAAACAATTGGGTTTTCAAGTTTTGTTTTAAAGGAATTGTTAAATAAGCCTTTCCTAATAAGAGTAGTACCAGACCCCGTGTCAACCAATAATTTAATTGGAATTGTTCTCGTTTTTAAAACTATACAGGGTAAAGATCTTCGGCAAGCAATTGAAAATTTGAGGCCTGGATATTATCAACTTCCATTCTACTTGAGCTGTTGATGCTACTTTGTCGAGACTCTCCTGTATTAAGAATTTCCGCATTACTTTTAGTGTTTCTATTTGAATTACTAAAACTTCTTTGAGAGTTTGAAGAAATTTTGTAACTATTCTTGTTAGTTGGTAAGTTTTCAAAATTGGATGTTCCGTATTGATTTCTATATCTTTGTGTGTAAGAGTTATTTTGGGATGGGTTATTTTGGTAACGATAATTTTGAACATGAGGAATATGTTCAGAATTATTTTGCAATAAATTATTAGAATTAAAACTCGACGATTGCAAAGAATATTGAGAATTAGCAAATATTTTATTTTCTACATATTTTTTATAAAAATATTCTGTTTCTATTAACACTTCTTTTGCTTTAAGTAATGAAACCGGATTTCTTGAATTGAGCACTAATTTTGGCTCACTAGGCAATTTAGAAATAAAAATTTTTAACACCATTTTTTCATTATTTTTGCAACTATACCATTGCTCATTGTCTCTATCTAAACTAGTTTTTAAATTTAATTTAGTTAACAATTTAATCATGTATTCGTAAAAATCATTAATATTACTTCTAATTTCCGCAGTTTTAATTTGATTAATAATAGATTCTACACTATCAGATACATTAAAATTAATTCTTAATATTACCTTAATCTGCTCCCATCGTATAGGGTTATTGTTATTTATGAGGCATATATTTGCTTTTGATGTTATTTTGTTCCGTATTCTTAAATCAAATAATCCATGTAAGGATTCATCAACAAGCTTTCGAATTTCTTCCACATGTTTTGTAAACATTTCCAGCTCCTCAACCTTTCCATCAAATTCTGGTACACTTCCCATAAGACTAAAGGGATTGAAGGACATTGCAAAATTAATATTTCTTCTCCTTTGTTGTTCTCTTTAGAAATCAGATTGCTATTTCCTCTTCCTCCTCAACTGTAAATACTTTAATTTTTAACAGTTCTTGATGTTTTTAATATGCTTTTGCGGTTTTAAGTCTTCTCCTCAGTTAAGGTTAATTAGCTTGCCAGCCTTTATTTGTAAAAGCTATTTCGCCCGCTCGCTTAAAGTTTTCACTTTCTTTTTATCGTTTGTTTTCTTTTTTTTTTGCTTTTTTCGTATTTTTACTTAAAAAGTCATCACACTGAATCGTATACAATACAATTCTTTTTTTTTTTTAACTTTGTTTTGAGTTTTTTGTTTGGTCCGTTTCACGACTGCGCCAATAAAGTAATTAATGAAACAAAACAATTTAATGTTTTGTTATTTTATTATTTCTTTGTTTTTTTTTATTTAAAATAATAATTTCAAATATAAAATATTTGATATGAAAATATAAATTGGGTTTTTTCTTTTTAATATTTTTAACAATGAAAACTAAGTTCAAAAAAAAAAATAATCCAAAATAATTTTTAACAGTAAATTCAAACTTATAAAAAGAAAATACAAATATATAAGGTATTTAAGGGATAAAGTATAAAAGAATATATATTTATATAACTTGTGGCGACTGTTCCGCTTGAGAAACGTAGGACGGTCACTTCTAAGTGGTACACTATAATTTGTTTGCCAGAAGTCATCGGAGAAATTCGAAAAACCAACAAGAGAAGACGAATCACTGTTCACCATGACAATGCGAGCTCTTACACATCGGCTCAAACCAGAGCGTTTTTGACCGGCCAAAACGTCGAATTAATGGGTCATCCGCCGTACAGCCCTTACTTGGCACCTAATGACTTCTTGTTTCCGCATATCAAGAAAAAAATGCGTGGTCAACGATTTTCGTCGCCAGAAGAAGCTGTTGAAGTGTTCAAAAACTATGTTTTAGAGGTGTCTCAATCGGAGTGGAAAAAGTGCTTCGACAACTGGTTTGAGCGCATGCAAAAGTGTATAAATCATGCTGGAGAATACTTTGAAAAACAATAAAATCATTTTTGATTATAAATATTCGCATTTTCACTATTAGGCCAGAAATATATAGAGCAGCCCTCGTAAGTCTATGTAAAAAAAGTTTAGGCACACGAATGAAAATTATCTGTTTATTCTTGGGTTTTGCGCGTTTAGTACTTGGTTGAACTTCCTTTAACTTGGATAATTGCTTCTAATCGTCGACTCATACTTTTTACTAGGTTAGACGTTTCATCAGGAGTAATGTTTTCCCACTCTAAGCGAAGCGCTGCTTTAAGCGATTCTTTGGATGTAATGTTATGTTTCCGTATCTTTTTTTCCAGTAGATGCCAAATATGCTCTATAGGATTCGTGTCGGGCGATTGCGGAGGGGTTTTCAACTGTTTGCAGTGGTATAAAATCCATTCCTGCACAAGATATGAAGAATGTTTGGGGTCATTATCTTGTTGAAACAAGAATTTCCCATCTAAGCCCAGCTTCACATAAGAGTACTTGTCCATTTTATCATTTATAAAGACAAGATTTCCCACTCCAGATGCCGCCATGCACCCCCAGACCATAACATTGCCGCCACCGTGCTTAACAGTCTTAAGATTATTTTCTTGAAGCTCTTTGTTTGCTTTTCGCCAAACTTTTTGTGGGCCGTCTGAGCCAAAAATGTTAAACTTTGACTCATCGCTAAATATCACGCTGTTCCAGAAGGTTTGAGGCTGATTAATGTGGAGTTTTGCGAACTCTAAACTTTTTTTCTTGTTGATATCGGAAAGACACGGTTTACGACGGGATACTCTTCCGTGATAGCCAGCTCTGTGCAGCGTATTTCTTATTGTTTGTGGATTAAAGTTTTCATTGAAACTTTGCTTCATTTCCTGGCACAATTTTACAGCCGAAATCTTTGGATTTTGAGCCACTGCAGCAACAATCATCCGCTCTAAATTGCTAGTTTTTTCATAATGTTTTATGATGTTTATTACACTATTATAGGGCCTCTGTACAATAACGCCAATTTCGCGATAGGATTTTTCCTGCGCATGAAGATTTATAATAATTTTACGAACATCTCTGGTAATTTCTGAACGATTGCTCGTTTTGCTGTTTTCGACACGAATTAAATACGAAGAAAAACTTTTTTACATTTAAAGCTCGCCTACTGAGAATTTACCATGTGCAAAAACATGAATTTAAATAAACACGTCTAAATTTACCGTTATACTAGCGATCAAAGTGCATAAATGCAGTATGTCTCTAAAATTTTTTTACTTAGACTTACTGTGTTTTTTAGGTTTTAAAGCCTTGTATATAAGATATAATAAAATAAGAATTATTTTTTGTGTTGAGTAGTCAATAAACACATCTATCTTTAATACGGAATCATTATTATTTTATTAAGTTAAGCAGATCCAAGATAATTAAGCAATTACTCTTGAAAATCATGATGTGCCTAAACTTTATTGATTCACTGTATATTAACGAGAATTGGATCATATAGGAGACTGGAAAAAGGATTGTATATTCGGGTAATTTTTTTTTTTTTTTAATTTGAAAATGCTGGACATTCATCAAGAACGTGTTTGATGGTGAGATTGAGATTGCATGTATAACGAATTGGGTTGTTAGTTTTTTTCAAAAGATACTCCTGGGAAAACAATGTATGGCCACGCCTTAGTCTTAAAAAAACTTATTTTTCCTTTTCAATTGTTGTTGGATAAAGAGGACTATTATTCTCCGGGTTGATTATAAAGGAATGGTGATGTTTGGAAATAGTTTCCTTAAATTTGGCTTTTATAAAGTTGATAACATGCCAACGAAGACCTATTTTCTCGAAAAATGGTTCCAAAAACATCGGTGCATAGGATGCGTATTTAGCTGCAATATCAGCTTTTTCATTTCCAAAAATCCCAATGTGGCTGGGAACCCAATGTAATTTAATTTTTTCTTCTTTACCAATGAGTGCATCTCTGGTTTTACTCAATACTCCAGTTATTATTACACTGGCTGGAAATAGCTTTAAAAACTGCAAGATTATCAGAAAAAATAATAGTTTTCTTTTATATGTTGCGTAATCTGGTAAATTGAATTGAGATTTAGTGCCATCAGTATAAATAAAGTTGTTCCAGCCACTATTTATAAGTGAAGTTTTCTTTTCGTTTAAGAGACTTTAAAATTCTTCTTTTGTAGTGTAATTTTTACTAATCTTAGTTTTGTTGATTTAGAAATTTGAGGCTGCTTTAGTCAAAGTGGTAAACACGTTGACTAAAAACCTGGTTGTTCAGGGTTCGAATCCTGCGGCAATCAAAATACAAAAAATGTTTTTTTCTGTTTAATGGTATAAATACATATTCAGAATGAAAAAAAAAAAACGTGCAGTCTCCTTCGTCGGTACTTTCTCATAGCAGATTCGGCGAAGTAAAATAACTATCTTTCTCCTTTCACCACCTGTCCTATCTCTTATCTATCCCTTTCCTAAAGAATGTAGCACGGTTACGAAAAATAACTAAATAGGTTTTAATGCCTAAAGTGCTACTTCTGTTTTTAAAAAAAAAAAAAAAAAAAAAGAAAAAAAAAAAAGCTTGGATAAACATGTGTCGACAGCGATGTTTCTAAATTTCCATGGAGGTTTGTTATTAGTGGTTTTAGAAAATTTAAGTGAAATACCGATTGACTGAGCTAATTTTAGACATTGAACTATAGCAGATTTGATGCGCTTAGATGTTCTTGCCGCAAATGAAGATAATATGTCCTTGTCTATTATTGAGTTGGTACTTGTCAGTAGTTTGGGGATGATTATTGCTTTGATTTCTTGTATTCTATTTTCTATTGTTGGAAGACTAGCCTCAATAAGGATGTTGTTTATAGGGCTTGTTCTGCATGCGTAAACTGAAGCTCTGGCTGCTTTGTGATATGCAGCTTTAAAGATGTTAATTGCTGATTTACTGCTGTTGTCTTTGTTACTCTTTGTTCTATCATTTCTTGTACAATTTTAGTTTCTAGCACGTCCTTGCAAATATTACGCTCTTTATTGATTTTAGGGTATCATGAAGTTTACAAGAAATATTGCAAAGGTTTGCCAATGTTTTACTTTTTATAAATTTTTCTGCGACGCGTGCGTTGCGTGTAAGGATTAACAAATTGCCATCTAGTAATTGGGAGATTGAAGAGTATTCAGTGCTAATGCATTCAATACCTTTCTTGATAGTAAATGAACTTACTTAGATAATTGTTTTTTAGGTTCAGTTGATGTTATTAAAATATATCTTGGATTGTTATAATTATTTATTGGCGTTGGTAAATCTGGATAGTCATTTAACTTGTGTTTTTTAGATGGTGTGTCAATAAAATCACCCAAAAGTTGGATGGAACCTGTTCCTAAATTTATCCAGTGGCCCAGGAGCCATACCGTAATGATGTTTTTAGAAAATTGAACTTATTATTTGCTTTTTTTGAAGCAAAAGAAATAGTAAACCGTTACACTTGTTACACTAACACTACACTTTTGCATGTATATGGAGACAGTGAAGTTGAACAACCATACGCTTTGACTGATAGCCGACGACTGTGTTACAGACATTTAATTTTGTTACATTGTAATGTTTACTATTTTTTATGCACCAAATGTCTATAACACTGCGCAGCATTGTCAATATCAACCTTAAAGTTTATTCTTTTCGTTGTTGGAACTTTAATTATTTGTAACATCTTTAACATATATCGACATTTATAATTATTTTCTATATTTAAAACTAACGCATCTTCAAAATTTGGATGATGATTTAGACTAGCACAATGGGAAGTTAATGCAGTTTTTTGTGTATTATTAACGTCTCTATATCTTTGATTAGATTTATGTCCAGCTATTCTAGCTTTAAGTTTGTTTTTTGTTGTACCTACATATACCTTATTACAATCTTCACTATCATTTTCATTACAAGGTATTTTGTATACTACATTAGACATGCCCCATTTTTGTATTCTATATTTTGTTTTACTAAATGATCTGTTTAAAGTATTGTAAGTTTGTATGCCATTTTATATTTTTCAGAATCAAAAATTTTTGTTTTTTCTATCCTTTCTGCTATTCCTGGTACGTAAGCTAAAGACTTGTTTCTGACGCATTTCTTGTGTTACATGCTCTTCCGTACCCAAGCTTATAAACAAGCTATTAATTGTATTGGAAAATTATTATTATTTGGATGATGATTTAGACTAGCACAATGGGAAGTTAATGCATTTTTTTGTGTATTATTAACGTCTCTATATCTTTGATTAGATTTATGTCCAGCTATTCTAGTTTTAAGTTTGTTTTTTGTTGTACCTACATATACCTTATTACAATCTTCACTACCATTTTCATTACAAGGTATTTTGTATACTACATTAAATCAAAATCAAAAATTTATGATTCGGAAAAATATAAAATGGCATACAAAACTTACAATACTTTAAACAGATTATTTAGTAAAACAAAATATAGAATACAAAAATGGGGCATTGTATTCTATATTTTGTTTTACTAAATAATCTGTTTAAAGTATTGTAAGTTTTGTATGCCATTTTATATTTTTCCGAATCATAAATTTTTGATTTTTTTATTTTTTCTGCTATTTCTGGTACATAAATTAAAGACTTGTTTCTGACGCATTTCTTGTGTTACTTGCTCTTCCGTACCCAAGTTTATAAACAAACTATTTATTAATTGTATTGGAAAATTATTATCGTTAAATATGAAAACTGGGACCTGATTGATAAAGTAAAAAGACAGAACCCTATTCTAGAAGAATACAAATAATATTTATAAAAATATACGAATTTAAAAGAAATATCAAATCTATCTACAATGCAAAAATTGCCATTGACAATAAATCAAATGGAAAGATTATGGAAGCGCAAAGAATAAATATAGGCTTGGAAAAATGCAGGGTATTTGATGGAACAGAATTAATGCAATGTTTTAAATGTCAAGGACTTAATCATCGTGCTAGTGAATGTAGAAATCAAGAAACATGTTTAAAATGTCATGAGAACCACAGATCAAAGGACTGTAAGATAAAAATAACGAAAAATGTAGTAATTGTATAAGAGCTAACAATAAATTAAATATGGGTCTTGATGAAAACCACTCTACATTGAACCAAGAGTGTCCTGTGTACCAGAATAAGCTAAATTTAAAAAAGAAAAATATGGGCTTGATGGTTTAACAATTACAGAAGTTAAAATGTATCTACACAAAATATTCAAGGATTAATAATTAATTTTACACAAATTGAGATTATCGTTGAAGAAGAATTCGTAATTTAATCTGAAACTCATTCAACTGGAGAAGTAGAAGAAGCGGAAATATCAATTGATGGATATGATTCAATATCAGCACTTTCCAATTCGTCAAGGACGGGAGGTGTAACAATGTACTTTACGAGGGCTGCTCTATATATTTCTGGCCTAATAGTGAAAATGCGAATATTTATAATCAAAAATGGTTTTATTGTTTTTCAAAGTATTCTCCAGCATGATTTATACACTTTTGCATGCGCTCAAACCAGTTGCCGAAGCACTTTTTCCACTCCGATTGAGACACCTCTAAAACAAGGTTTTTGAACACTTCAACAGCTTCTTCTGGCAACGAAAATCGTTGACCACGCATTTTTTTCTTGATGTGCGGAAACAAGAAGTCATTAGGTGCCAAGTCAGGGCTGTACGGCGGATGACCCATTAATTCGACGTTTTGGTCGGTCAAAAACGCTCTGGTTTGAGCCGATGTGTGAGAGCTCGCATTGTCATGGTGAACAATGATTCGTCTTCTCTGGTTGGTTTTTCGAATTTCTCCGATGACTTCAGGCAAACAAATTGTAGTGTACCACTCAGAAGTGACCGTCCTACGTTGCTCAAGCGGAATAGTCGCCACATGACCAGTTTTGGCGAAGAAACAGGCGACCATTTGCTTCGAAGTGCTTCTTCCACGAACAACTTTCGTTGGATTTTGCTCGTCTTTGAAGACCCACACGGTCGATTGTTGTTTCGTTTCGGGCTCATACGTATAGATCCATGATTCGTCACCTGTGGCGATCTTATAAACGTCTTTTGAAGCACCGCAATTGTATTTTTGCAACATTTCTTTTCACCAATCTACACGAGCCTTTTTTTGAGCGACTTTCAAATTGTGCGGGATCCAACGAGAACAAACCTTTGTACGGCCAGGTGTTCATGCAGTATCGAATGTATGCTGGTGGAAGAAATGTCCAAGGATGTCTCTATCTCTCGGTATGTCTCATGTCGATCTTGCATTATTAGTTCACGCACGAATTCACGGAATTCGTCTTTGAGCGAGCTTCGGCCACATTTAAATTCATTATACCAATTTTTCACAGTGCTATAGGATGGTGCTTCATCGCCATACAAAGATTTAAGTTGTTCAATGCACTCTTGTCGTGATAATCCACGTCGAAAGTTGTGAAAAACGATGGCACGAAAATGTTCACGAGTTAATTCCATTTTTTTCTATATTAATTTTTTCAAGTCACTGTAAACAACACAAATAATGGTTGTACGTAAACGTTTTGAGTACGATTATGCTTAAAAATGACAAACTTTCCAATGGAAATGTCGAATTGCACTTGGCAGCACTTAGTGTTGCCAGGCCAGAAATATATATAGCAGCCCTCGTAATAAAAAAATGGAACTTGGAATTAATATCGGAAATATTCGATAACCTAAAATACTGGTTAAGTGCTCATAAAATGAGAAATGTCAAAAACAATTTTATAATAGCAGCATTGTATAGATCACCCAGTTACAGTAAAGCGGAGTTTTGTGCTGTCCTTGTGAGCTAATTATCACTGGTGACTTCAACATTGATTGGTCAACTAATAATTTTTATAAAAAAAAGTTGGAAAGTAAATTGAATGACAATGTCATAAAACGATTGGTTAAAGAATATACAAGAGTTACAGCAAATTTAAAAACAAATAGAGATTATGTGATAACAAATAGCAATTTGAACAAAATATCAGACCACGAAATAATAAACATGTATATTGAGTTTAAAAACTATAAAAAAGCAGTGCAATACATGGAAATAGAGATTCTTCAATATACGAAAAAAGAACTACAATTAAATGTTGATAAAAATTATAATGATAGGTTGAGAAATAAAGCGTTATGTTTTGAGTGGGTATTGAAAATGCTATCAGAAAGTTTACCAAAACTAAAGTTATTAGAGTCCAGAGCAATGTAAAGAAATGACTTAATGCGGAGTGCAGAATACTTAAACAAGAATAAATTTCAAAAAACCAAACTGCAAAAATCGAAAATCGAAAATACGAGTAAAGCGTGGAATAACTATAGTCATAAGAGACAATTATAAAACAAAACTAAATAAAGAAAAAAATAAATACGTTAGTAATAAAATGTGTAATACAAAAGACCCTAAACAAATGTGGTTTGAGATAAAAAAGAACCGATCTGTGATACAAAATGTTACAGACATAGTCATATATATTTACACAAATTAAAAATTTTTGTATTTTTAGTTATCAGAAAAATTTTGCTGCTATGTTTATAAATTTGCGACAAGAAAACTTCCCAATTGTAATCCTTAAAATGTATAGATTTTGTTGGTTTAAAATGTTTAGCAATAACATTGATAGTTGCTGATTAAAAACACAAAAGAAGTCTGCGCCTCATATTTCAAAATTATTTACACACTTATTTTGTCTGTCAAAAATATTTACACATTCGTGAAATTAAGTTAAAAACGCTGGAATCTTTTAAAAAACCTCATTTGTGTTGATAGTTAGCAAATTTATATTTCATAAAAATAAATATTTATACAAAGTCGCTAAAAAAAACGTTTAAAATGGTGAAAATAAAGGAAATTCCCGTCAAAAAGCGAGTTGAGATCGCAAACAAGTTTGGAATGGGTTCCTCGGCATCAGACTTGGGAAAAGAGTACGGAATGTGTTGGAAAACAGTATATAATTTCGTAAAGAAGAAAGAAACCTATAGAAGCCTACAAAATAGGGTCAGAACTGGTCGGAAATATGTGACAAACAAAATAGAAGATCGTTCTATTCTTAAAATATTCGCAGAAAATCCAGTCGCAAGTCCGGTTAAAGTTGCTGCAGAGGCAGAAAACATCATTGGAAAACCTGTAATTGAATCCACAATTCGGAGAAGATTAAGAACGTATGATATAAAGACCTATGTCGTGAGAAAATTAATAGACATATCTGAAAAATAACAAAAAAAAAACGTATAGAGTTCGCCATGGAGTATATCCATAAGCCAATGGGGTTTTGGCATAATGTATTATGGACGGCTGAGTCCTCTTTTCAATTTGAAGGGTCATTTAAAAAAACTGATATACACCTTTCCAAAGGATCGGAGCATAAAGCAGTACAACCTCTTAATCGTTTCGGCGGGGGTTCAGTAATATTTTGGGGATGTGATTCATACAATGGATTTGGAGACCTAGTACCAATACAAGGCACTCTAAACCAGTCAGGATATCTACATATTTTGAATGACCATGTTTTTTCTTCGGCTCAGAGATTATTACTTGATAAAAATTGGATTTTGCAGCATGACAATGCTCCATGCGACGAAGCATGGTTACCAACAACGTTTTTAAATCGAATTGGACAAGATGTTCTTCCATGGCCACCCCAGAGTCCAGATCTAAACATAATAGAGAATGTATGGGCATTCATAAAAAGGCAGAGATCTATCCAAATGGGCCGAAAACGAGAGGAAACTATTGATGAAATAATAAATATCTGGAACAGCTTAGAAATCGAGTTTGTACGCAATTTGATTGCATTTATTCCAGCTAGACTTCAAGCTGTCATAGATGCTGAAGGAAATTTATTCGGCTACTATTCATTTTTGTTTTTTTATTGGTGTTTTATAATGTTTTTTCTATTGTGTAAATACTTTTAAATGTAAATAAATTTGTGTAAATAATTTGGAAATATGAGGCGCAGACTTCTTTTGTGTTTTTAATCAACAACTATCGATTTTATTGCTAAAAATTTTAAACTAGCAAAATCTATACATTTTAAGGATTACAATTAGGAAGTTTTCTTGTCGCAAATTAATAAGCATAGCAGCAAAATTTTTCTGCTAACTAAAAATTCTAAAATTTTTAATTTGTGTAAATATATATGACTATGTCTGTATATTTAGCAATGTGGAATATGAGGATTATAATGTGATCGCTAATAAATTTAATAGTTTTTTATCTATACCATTAAAGAGATTAGAAACAGTATAGAAAATGTTCAATACATAAGTAACGTACGTATCTGTGATAAACAACATTTTAAAATTTCGTCCAACTACTTTAATTGAACTAAGAAACATGCAAATCATTAAATAATAAACCAGATTACAAGAAAGTAACGGCAAGAATAATTTTAGATTATTGGAACGTAACAGGCAGTATAATACTGAGAATAATAAACGAAGCTCTTGAAACAGGTGTTTTTTCAGAAGAATGTAAAGAATGTATGGTTATTCCAATCGAAAAAGTTAAGAAGACAAAATTGTGTCAGGAATACCGGCCAACAAATATGCTTAAAACATGTGAAAAATTATTAGAAATGGTAGTAAAAATACAATTAAAAAAATATATTGCTAAAAATGAAATACTGTCTAAATATCAATCAGGTTTCCGAAAAAAATTTCTCATGTGAAACTACAGTTAATTATGTAGTCAGCAGATGGTAAAAAAATTGATAAAAGAAATACAATTTTAGCAATTGTTGGATTTCATCAAGCAATATTAAAGCTGGATTTCATTAAGCAATATTAAAGTTCTAGCAAAGTCCCGATTTAAACCCCATAAAAACCTTTGAGAGATCATAAAGAGGGATGTAACAGCACGAAAACAAACAACAAACATGTTTTATGGCAAATAATTCAGAAGGAGTGGAATAAAATTAGCCCCGCCCAATGTGCTGCTTTGGTTCACATAATGCCAAAAAGATGTAATGAAGTGTTAAGAAACATAGGTTTTCCAACCAAATATTAGCTAAATATAAGGTAGAACCCATTAAGTTTGCCATATTGTTTTAAAAAACAATCTTTTTGCAGATGACTTAATTATATGAGCACAAATTATTTGAAAAAAACCATGTAGAAAATAATAATTTTGTTATAACTAAATATAAATTAGAAATTAGCTGTTAATATATTGAATTTAAACTTATTTAGTTTTGTGGAAAATTGTTTTGTTGATTTTGATAAAAATTATAGTTTTAAACAAATTTGAGTACTTTTTGGAGTAGGTTAATTATATGAGCACAAGTGTAAATGGTAGCCTGTAATTTTTTTATTAGCTTACGTTTTCCGCCAAGGCTTTCCGCAACCCATAATTATACAATTTTTACAAAACTTTTACACGCTTTTATAGAAAGTGTAAAATTTTTTTTTAGCTTCCGTTTTAACTTATTTTTTACAAAATTTTGCAATACAAATTTAAAAAAGCCTTCCAGTGTTATTTTAATAACTGCACGAAATGATAAGTGTTGACAAAAGATCTTTTTTAACTGACTAACAGTTACGAAATTTGACAACAAATGCACACAGCACAGATAGCATAAAAAATGTAACTGTTTTTTACACTCAAAAAATAATAAAATACATAGGTGAAATTTTTACATATTTCGAATCAGAATATTGCAAGTTGTGCTATTATATTGACCGGCACTCTATATTTAAATCTTCGTTGTAAAAATATTACAATAATAGTTTATTAATTTTACCAATTATCCTCTTGCGAAGTTTTAAAAAATTTTTAACATAAACCGAAAACATTTTACTCTAAGCTCGTAAATCCTTTAAAATTTCAAAGTCAGTTCGATCGTTTTGCCAATTGTCAAAAATAATTTTAGTTTAAAAATAATTATAATGAGAAACTATTTATAACAGAACTACTTTTTGTCCAGAATTTCTTATGCATAGATTCAGAATTCCTTATGCATAGCGAAGCCGATTAAACAATGTCCGCCTGTGTTCGTGTTCAAAAGTTAAATACGCAAAACAATCACATAGTTTCGAAAGTTTTGCTATTAGCAAAACACCACGCCTGCCATTAATTTTTCCATATATGTTTCGTTTGCATTCCTGCAGGCGGTTGTATTTATGATTTAAATTAATCAAAAATTAAATTAATGACCAATCCGTAATAAATTTGCAATTTCTAAATAGATTTGCCTTTCTTAGCATGGGAAATCACTTTATTTTTTATTGTGTTTAAACAATAACTACCCTACGAAAAAAGTGACCATCATTTGATCCATCAAATGACAATTACTGATGATGGAAATATCGATCACTCAGTAGAATAAAGTTTCTATCACATTCTTAAAGGGAAAAATAAAAAACTTGATGTAAGCATTTGTATACGTGTGATGACAGTTTGCTGTCTTTTTTTACAAAAAAAAAAAAAAAAATATAAATATATATATATATATATATATATAATGAAAATTTTGCTTGTTTTTTTAAATATATTTAATTACAAAACTTTTTATAAGCTATATTTTGAACTTTGCTAATCAATTTTGAGCAAAAACTTGGATTTAATTAACAAACAAAAAATTCATTTGAATTTAATACGAAAAGTTGTACAATGGCAACGCTGTTTCAGTATAAAATTATTGCAAATGTGTTAGTAGATACTTGTGTATGTATAAGTTTCCCTCACTCATTTCTTGCTGGGTAAATTTATTTTCTAATAATTTACAAATTACACAGAACGAAAAAAGTTAGAAGAACCGTTTATATTGGTGTAAAAATGAGTCTGTAGAAGTTGAGATTTTATTGAAAGAAAGTGTCAAAGGGAGAGTCATTTTGTTCAGAATATATTATACACAGAAAAAGAAGATAATGGCCCTTATCGCGAATTTTAACGGAATCAGTTCTAGGGAATAATTTTGTTATTCCCATGGACAATAAGTTGGCACCGCCAATTGTTAGGGAATCAAACTGTTGTCATACCTTTCGGTGAAGACCGTCGTCACTGGTTGTTTATTTGGTACGATTGGCGAGTGCAGGTTCCAACAACATTATAGAGTAAGCAAAGTAGCTTTGAAATGTCTTTTAGATGTATTAGTAGAGAACTGCTTGCCTGATAGAAAGTCGTCAGCGATTCCGTCGGTAGTGAAACTGGCCGCATGTCTACGCTTTTTTGCAGAAGGAAGCTATCAAAAAGGTGTTGGGCGGCAAATGGACGTTGTTCTAGCACAATCTACTTTTAGTGAGGTGTTGGCAGAAGTTTTAACGATTTTTGAAAAGTAACTTTATCCGAAGTAGATTTGTTGGCCAAATATAGAAGAACAATTTGCTATTGCCAGGTAATTTTTTGAAAAATATCGCTTCCCTGGGGTTATAGGGTGTATCGACGGGACGCATGTAAGAATTATTAGGCCACAACGTAATAAGCATTTGTTCTATAATAGGAAAGAATTTAACAGCTTAAATGTCATGCTGGTATGTTGGTTTTAGACTTCTCATATATACAGTTATGTGAAAAATAATAGGGACAGTCCCCACCCAAACTTACATTACATTTACAGTCAAAAAAAAAAATCGAAAGTTATTTCTTTTTCAAACGATTTATTTTTTCTTAAACGGTAGAAAAAAGATTACCAAAAAAAATTTTTCCTATTCCTATAATATATTTTGATTTTTTATGATTTTGTATGAATTTATATAGTTTAGCGTGTGAAAAAAAATAAGGACACTTCATGAAATCTTAAAGCTATAACTAACTTAGGTAAAACTAAATAGATATTTATTTTAAATATTATTGCATAAATCCTTAGTGCCACATTAGTACTTTGCTGCGGATCCTTTGTTATCCAGAACAGCAGCACATCTTCATGAGCTTCTTTTATGCCTTCAACACTCTCGTCTAGCGATAGCAAACTCTATATTGCCTCTTCTGTCGCAGAAAATCTGTATTCTCTTTTTGATCCGCCACCAATTTTTCTTCTATATTGCGTGTTTTGAACGGCCTTCTTTTTAACGTATCACTTTTGAATGGCCTTCTTTTTAAAGTAGCGCTTTTGATTAAGCCAAACCTATCATAATACCAGAACAATAATTGAATAATTTTACGAATATATAATAATGGAAAATGCTTACTATTTAACTGGGTGTCTACATTGTAGCAGAAGTCAGCCACAGTTTCTTCTATTAACGAAATCCTTTGCCAATGTTAGGATTTCCACACATTATTTCCACTAATGTAGCCAGCTGAACCTTGTTTGCACTTCCACTCCTTTAAATTAAAAATCGGCGATGCCATATTTTTTCGAACATGCGAGTTTTTTTACGTGGATATAATTCACGATTGCAACTTTAGGGAGAAGGGAAATATTTCGAGGGAAAATATATACACGATAGGTGTGAATATAACAAATAATTTTTCCACGAAGCCAGCTATAAAATAAATATAAAATTCTTCTCCACTTTTCCTGCCCATAAGCAGAAACTTTATCTTGATTTATAGGAATTGATTTGAAAAAAGCTGAATGTTTTTGGAAAGATGAAAAAATAACTATTTTCGCAGTCCTTTATTGCGTGGCCGCTCTTTTTGCTATTCATGAATAAGTTGTTTGTTACAAAAAAAAAAAAAAAATATTTTACCCTTTTCATTGCAAATTTTATAATAATTTTAGCGTATTAAGTGATTATTGAAAATATGTGTATCCAAAAAAATGAAATGTTTTTTTTTTTTTTTTTTTTTTTTTAGAAAAAATACTATGAAGAAGCTGAAAATGATAAAGACATGACAACTGAAAAAGGTGTTGATGTACAGGCGAGCGGTGATGCAATGGAGCCACAAAATGTTTCTGAAACTGTAAAAGACGATGGGGACCTAGCTACTGCTGAAGAAATTTCTCCACTTGCCGACGAAAGCGTTAAAAAATCGAAAAAGGAAAAAGTCAAAAAGAAATGGTCTTTTCGCAGTATTTCTTTCGGAAAAAAGGATAAACAGAAGCCTGCGAAAAACGACGACGATGCAGAAGATGTTGGTGCAGCTACGAACGCAGCCGATACAAATGAAAAAATAATAACCGTAACTTAAACTAAAAAAATTAATACGCAAAAAAATTCATATTATTCATAAAAAATTTGTTTACTAACTTTAGGAGCCTAAAGAAACACAAAAGGACCAATCAGCAAAAAAAGGTAAAACTACAGAAAACCATGAAAATGGCAATGATACACCAAATGAATTGAATTCGGGTGAACAAAAGGAAAATAATCCTTCTGATAGTACATTTAATGATATTACTGCCAATACCACCGCTGAAACATGTGAACCAGTACAAAATAAAACTGTCGCTGTATCATCCGAACTATCTGAAAAGAGTGAAAATACAGCGGTTGAAAATGGAACTAAAATTTTTGAAAATGCCACTGTTGATGACGCGTCAAACAATGGTAATGGCGTAGATGAAAAAATTAATGCAACAGAACAAGAACCACAGAAAACAGTTGTATCCGTTAAATCTACTTTAAAAAGGTCAAGCACGTCACCATCGACTAATGGTGAAGTGATTGATCAAATACATCAAAATGGCGGTCATGGTGAATCGGAGCAAGAAGTTATTGAAAAATCCAAGGAACAAACTGAGGTAAACTCCAACACTGATAAAAAAGTTTATGCTGCTACCCTAGATTCTATTTCCTCTAAATCCACAAATCCTTCTCATGTCCAAATCCATTTGACTGCATCTAGCGAAAAAGACGATGAAATAATTCAAATCAACAACGATGAATCTGTTGTTATTCTAAAATCTACCGATATTGAGATAAACTTTAATTCCGTTGACCAATTTCCACATAGTGAAATCGTCGACATGGTAAATGGTTTTGATAATGAGGTACATATGGAGACAGTCTCCGATTTAACTTCAGAGACAGTCAATAATATAAAGTCCTTTCAGGAAAAGCTTGGTGTGGATCCGTCTCCTCCCCCACTTCCAATATCTCCACCTCCTTCACAAGTTTCGGTGTTTGCATTTACAAATAACGAAGAACCTGTCGAAGATTCCAATCAAACAAAAAATGCCGAACCATCGATTTGTAATAAGCTAAATAAGGCTAATGAAAAAGAAATAATTCCAATATTAATTGAGCCTGCTCTGACAGAAATTTGTAACAGACAAGAATTTGACATAGTGCGTGTTGAGCAAGGCGGCGAAGAAACAATCGACGACCAAGCTTCACAACTCCTTGATGTCATAGAAATTAAAACAAATGTCGAAGTTCAGACTCAGGCTAGTGAAGAAATAGAAGAAGAAGCTCTTACTGAAATTTTTGACAAAGACAGTAAGTTACTTTTATCTGGTCTCTTCGAAAAATCACAATTGGATGAGGAGACAACAGCAGAAACAGCTGTAAAAGTAGTTGAACAAATAAAATGCGATGAAGAACAAATATTGGATAAATCATCAGAAAAAAATGATATTATAAACGAAAATGATGTTGAATTCAACGATAATAAAGACCAAAACGACGAAGAATATATTGCAGACAAAAAATTCAAGCACGAGATTATTACTTGTAGTTCAATAGAATCTCCACTTGTCTCTGAACAAATCAACAATTATACTACCGAATGTTTCTTAGATATAACTGCATCTGATTTAATACAATGCCAAGATGAACTGGTTTCCCTAAAAAAGAGTGATAACGTAGATGAAGAAATTTCAGATCCAACTAAGGTGAATAAACTCACGTTAAGCTAAACTACCTTCTATTCGTTTTAATCGAATTCAAAATCTGTTAAAATATTCTTCGTTGGTATTCCTCCTTATACTTAACCAATAACAAATCATAAATAGCAAACGACTATTAGTGAATACAAGGTTTCTACTTTCATTTGCATGAAAATACAGATAAATTAACTTTATTAACAATGTCACTTGCGGTCCTTCACATTGAAAAAAATTAATAATAATAAAAACTTATATAGGTATATACAAAACGCGACAACAAACAATTTTGTTGGTTGTAGGCAGTCAAAAGAAAGCCTTACTTTAAAAACTCAGTATTTTTAAAGATATTAAATGTGTTTGACTAGTGTGAACTCCAAGCTTCTTACATATTCGTATTTGTTTATCTCGCTTCTATCATTCTAATCATTAAAATTGTTAAATGTTTTCTTTTGTTTTAAAGTCGTCGGTTTATTATAAATCCGCTTATTGTTTTTCGATACTTTGCATCTACTTGCTATGTTTTGTTTAATTTTTTTTTTTCGTTCTGTTGCCTATGTGCGACTTTCATATTTTTCCCTTCTATCTAATTTTAAATTTGTCGTAACATTGTTTTTTTTTATGTCAACAGGATATTGCCAATACTAAGGACTTTCAGGATGTCATAGTGGCAGAAATAACACAGGAACTTCCCGTAGTATGCGAATAATCGCACTCGTAATTATAAAATATTATAAAATACATTTTTAACATTTACATATTTTAATCATTTTGTACAACTTCATATCCCTAATCCAAGATTATATGCAAAATAAAGTATAGTATACACATAATTTCTAAAAGCTGTTGTATCAATTATTTGTCATTTTCTTAGCAAGGTTAATTCTTATGAAGAAAAAAAAATTAATAGAAAATTTATTAGGAATCACTTAATATGATTATCTTAATGTTTATTTTCTAAAAACAATTTCACATATACTTCGACAGAAAATTAACCCGGCAAAAAAGAAAATAAAATTTACTATTCTGTCTAAATAGTATTAGTAGTCAAGTTGACTCAAAAAGGCTCTTAAATAAAAAAAATATAATAAAAATTACTAAACTTACAGGTTTCACCTGATAAACCATCCTCATTTTTTTCCTAGAATACGATTTATTTTTTAACGATACTTATCACACTATTATGTGCTGTTTTTGTATTTCAGGCAATCAATTCGTTTGAAAAATTTATATGGAAAGTACTCAAAAAATTGAGTGTTTTTCATACAAAATTTTCAGACGAATTGATTGCCTGAAATACAAAAACAGCACATTAGTCTACATATCTTACAGTAGCAATCAATAAATATTTCAGAATATGTACATATATGAATCCCCTTTTTATATCTTTCACCACAAAAAGTAAAAAAAGGTTGTGTATAAGTTTGTATCTAGAATATCTATCAGGAATGTTCGGACACTCGCATGTGATTTCAAAAACACCAACTTTTGTTTTCTCTATAGTATGACCAACACCGGCTTTGCTTAAAATAGATTTTCTGCTTAAATTTTTTCGTATAATATTGCCGCTAAATGATCAATACGGCATTCTTATTATTTTAATAATTTTGCTTACTAGTGAGTAAATATTCCATATATACGCAAGAAATAAAGAGACCGGAATTCAAGTTATTATTTATTGATTTTATAACTTAAAACTTGTTCGTTTATTACCAACAAAAACGAAAGAAGTGTAATAACAAAGAAAGGGTGCTTTAGAAAGTATTAAATACTGTTGAATATGATTTTTCATTTTTAAATTCGCGCCTAGAATTAATTTTTGCTCTATAACTTCACTACACAGTATTATTTGAAGTCGCCAAATTTCTTACACGATTATGTACTACAGAATACCTTTCATGCGATTTCAACTCGCATACGCAAGTTTTAATCGTTTTGCGATTGTCAAAACATGCCTTAATATTTTAAGATGTTGAAAAATAAAAACAACAAATAAAACATCACGAAACACTATGATATTTTATTTTTGCTCATTGCACAGGCACTTGCAATAATTTAAAAATTAAAAACGGGAATATTAAACTAAATTTATTAAACTTTTAGTTTTATTGTGCTATTTTCCCGATATTGATTACCTACCGCTTACTTAGCTCTTCAAGAAACTTCTCACAATTATATTAAATGAACTAAAGATTTTTGTCTAAACTATAAAGTAACGATAAAAATCAAAGTTCAAGCAAAAACAACAACAATCAACTTTGATTTTAGTTTTCTTTATCCACTTTATACGGCTGCCTTTCGACTCTTTTTATACAGTTTTAAAGATGTTGAAAAATAAAAACAATAAATTAAACATCACGAAACACTATGATATTTTATTTTTGCTCATTGCACAGGCACTTGCAATAATTTAAAAATTAAAAACGGGAATATTAAACTAAATTTATTAAACTTTTAATTTTATTGTGCTATTTTCCCGTTATTGATTATTATATAACCACAAACGTAAAGAAAAACAAAATATTATTTTAGGTGGCTATTTTCTATTACAACCCTGTAACTGGTGCTTAAGTTGTCAACGTCTCCTTTTTTGTTAATTGTTTTGTGTATTTTTTGTTGAATTCTCAAGCTTTCTGTTTTGAATCGCTTTCTCTCATTGTGTACTTTATCTAGTATTTTTCTGTTGTCAGTCATTTTTATATTTACATATATCAAAAATCACACAAAAAATACGCACACTAACCTTAAAGTTTTTGAACGATATAAAATAAAATTTAAAGTTTTGTTTCCATTTATGTTTCTAAATAAACAACAAAAAATTACTGCTATCAATACCATCTGGTAGTTAATTCACCTTGGTAGCAGTTGTTACCCAAATAAACAAAGTTTAAAGTTTATTTTCCAGTTAAAACTTTAACAATTAAATTACGTTCCCACGACAATTGGATCTTCGCTTCGGAAGGACCCGAGTCTATCTCGGCCAAAGATTGTTAACCCAGCAACAGCTGTGCAAACCGAAAGTTTTTTCCCCAGGTGAGCAAAACATGCCAGCAATATTGCTCAAAATATTACTCATTTTAGCTGGCATTGAACAAAATCCAGGTCCCCAGATCTGGTTTTGCTCTGTGAGTCGAAAACAGAATAACGCGTAACGTCACATCGGTCAAGTGCTCAGTTTGTGGTACCTGGTGCCAACTGAAAAGGTGCTCAGGTTTCACCAGCCACCTTAAATGGTCTCAAAGCTTTGTGGCGAATTGCTGTAGTAATCACCATCTAACATCAACACTGCTCCCAATGCAACCCCACGGGCTCAAACATTATCTTCACCTGTAAGACACAACGTAATTCATCAAAGTACATGCTCGATATGTAAAATGATGATCCGGAGAAATATAACATCAGTACTGTGCAATGTTGCAAATAATGGTGTCATATGAGGCGATGTACAAATTTGAGGTCACACAGGGATTGGAATGCTTATTTCTTAGCCGCATGCTGTGCTAATACCAACCCAGCTGCCAGCACCGCCCTAAATTCAAATGCGCAATTTACACCTAGTGGCAATACCCCTCCAAATGTACAGAACTCACCCTTACTACAGCAACCAACACCAACAATACCATCTTAAATAATCACTTCGCCACATCTTCCTGCTCAGCGGCTAGTGCAAAATACTTGTCCCGGTAGATCTTTCTACATCATTCAATTAAATTGTAATGGCCTCAGGAATAAAGTCTCGGAGATCACCAAATATATGCGTGATCATAACATACTCAAAGTCGCTGTACAGGAAACAAAGCTTTCTGGTAATTGTACACTTTTAACCCTTTGTTAATTACAACATCGTCAGAAGTGACAGGGACATAGATCAAGGCGGAGGACTCGCGTTCATCATAGAACGAAATTTCAGCTACATACTGACAACCCCGCCAATCCCTCCTGTTCCTGACCCCTACCTAGAGGTTATGAGTATTTCAGTAGACTCAGGCAACACTGAAGTAGAAATCATTGTAGTGTATAAACAAAAACCAATGTTCATTCGTTTTTCTTTAATTAAATTGTTTTGTTGCGATAGGTCAGTAATTAAATTGTTTGACTCATAATTCAACAACGTTTGAACTCAATGCACTTTAAAATTGTTTAACGATTCAATGAACTTTAAAATTGTTCTAAACAATAAGACTCTAGCGACTTGAACCATTAACCAATTCTGCTTTACATGCAGTATTTTAATTGTGGATACTGGACACTTTCTATACATTTTCTATTTTTTCTGATCGGCTGATACGTCACAATAAGAAACGCAATGTATGTAACAAAGTGACGACACACAAAGAAAAATGCTTAAATTGAAATTCGGATATTTGACACTTTAAAGAATTTTTTTTTGGTAAACAAAGAATTTGAAATAATAATATTGAACTTTAAAATAAACTCAATTATTTATTAGAGCAAATGGCATTTCACTCAATATTATTGATTCCCTGTAAGTAAAATTGAGCTCGAAAATGAAAATCACTCAATTGTAAATCTAGTAAATTCTCATAAGTATCATGTATATAAGGCAAAGAAATTTAAAATAAAGGATCAATTAACCTTGATCAAGAATAGTGAATGCTCGAGTTATTATTTTAACTTTACATCATCAATGCTTACATCCCGCCCGTTAACAGCATTGTTTTCTTGTAAATAGTTGAAAATAAGTAAATCATTAACCTTAATCCTCACTTTTTGCAGTGTTATTTGTTGCACATTTTCATTGACGAGAATTCATATAAAATAAATCTTTACTTTAAAAAAGAATAAAGAGCAAACAAAATATTCATATTTTACAACAAAATATATTTAGCTACATCTTTGAGTGCTGTCATAAAAACATTTATTAACAAAATTTCATATACTGAAGTAATGTCATATAAAATGTTAATAACTTTATAAACAAATAAATACGTATGTACGTAAATTCCAACATACAATTAAACACCACATTTCATTTTCTAAGGAATTTTCATATTTTTTCTAAATACCTACTTGTTTTCATTATGTTTCTGTCAAAACGCACATTTCTTATACTTGAGGATGAGCAAAGTGAAATATTCACATTTCTCACACATGAGGATGAGCAAAATAAAATTTTTACATTTCTCATCTATGAGCAAAGTAAAATGTGCAAAATAAAAAATGTATCATTTGATGAAAAAGAAAAAAAGAACACATACTCCTACATGTTCGGTGAGAAAAAAAAAAAAACAGCAGATTCTCACTCATGTGCAATGAGTGAAAATGAGCAAATACTTACTCTGTCACTAAATCGAATGTTCGTTAAATCGGAAAAGTACTGTATATAAATCTCATACTGAAACATAAAAAGTCTCAACTCAAAGCATAAAATTTACATTTAAAAGGTACATGTTTAGTTTTCAAGCTCGAAGAATAAATAATTAAAAAATGAAAAAAATAATAATAAACAAAAAAAAAAAAATCCCATTTATTCCAGGCTGGCTTGACCTTTAAGATTTTAAATTAAAAAATTGTCTGGTCAAAAGTATCTTCTGCATGTTGTACATGATGCTTTTCTTTTTCACGGCTTTTCTGTGTAGAAAAATTATAATAGTTTTTTTTTAAATAATTTTTTAATAAAGGTGTATGCCGATAAAAAGCAAAACGTGAGGAAGAAGCTCTCTTTTAATAATGCCTCAAAGAAACACAAGTGGGGGGCCTATGAGGAGAAAGTGCTAACCCAAGTAGAAGAACAAATAATGGTTGCAGCAGGTGTTAATGTCGCTGTTGAGGGTCTAAGAACAGTTCAATGCTTTTGACCGGAAAAGTATTGCACACCCACTAATGAATTTGATGTTTCACAAAATAATGACATTTTACGTGTATCTCCCTGCTTAATTTCCGAAAGTATAGACCTAGTAAAGCGCAACTTCTCCTCGTTTATAGAAACTGAGACGAATGGAGAGGACGAAAAATCAGAGCCAACTAAAACCAACATAAAATAAAAACCTTTGCCTAAAATGAGAAGAAAGGAAAATAAAACAAGTTTGTTGCAAAAAATATAACTTCCGTGGAACGCTACCAGCAGGAAATGCTCAACAGACTTTTGGACAATTGGAACTAAAAGAGAAGGAGATAGCCGTAGCCACTCAACTACTGGAAATTAAGAAAGAAAACCTAAAATTGAAACAAATGGAACATGAAATGACCACGCAGATAAAGGCAATGAAATTATAAATACGCAGTAAAGAGTTGCTGAAGATAAAGATTATTAAAACGAATACTAAGTTAAGCATTTTAAATATACATATTTACATGCGCTCATACATCTTAAATTATTTAATGTTGAAATTCTTTTTTTATTATTACAAATGAAATACGTTTATTTTTAGTTTTTAGTTTTCTACAATATACATAATGAAATTAAAGTTAATTTAAGTTTATTTCGGCACAAATGAAATATTGGTTAACTTTTTCTTTGTATACACATATGGTTTTGTTTACAATTTATTCAGTGTTGTAAAGTGAATTTTTACAATCCTTTTCAACACTGAAAGAAAATGTCGATCGAAACTGAACAATGTCGATCGAAATCGAACAATATCATTAGAAAATTTCGCACTATCGAAATTTAACTTGATTCGAATGCGATTTCGATCACGAAAGAGAGAATTAGGCCCCTGATAAATTTAGCTTATTTTTAACTAGTGACTGAATTACTAACATATGGATTAGTTGGGTCGCGAAAATAGTGTCAAATCTTTTGAATAAACACTCTACATTATCTTCTACAGGACACACAAAATCTTCCACATGCTCAACAGAGTTCGGCAAATGTATATTAATTATATATTCGCTTTTTTCAACACATCGACTTTTATATTTATTACTTTGTTTTTTAACTTTTCTTTTGAAATCTCTCTTACTCATTATGAAAATACACTACATGCCTATGTATGTATACGAGTATAATTTTGAAATACTTTATTTAAAATTTTCACTTTTTAATATTGTTTAATTTTTCTTTTCTTCAAACCCGCACTTTTTCACCGTCGAACAAACGTAATTAGAAAATGAGGCATTTGCGTGCTCTAGAAATTTTTTCTACGCGTCAAAGAAAAAAGTGTTGAGAACTCTGTTGACGGTGTCTACAAATAAGCCACAAAAATAGTCGACACAACTGAAAAACCCAATGAAGTGGCATTTTCCACTCAGCATAAGGAAGCATGTGATTCGCTAAAATGTCCGTATAAACAAATCGATCCATTTTTGTTAATATTTCAATAAAGGGGCCAACTCCACTCCCCGAAAAGCAGTTCTACACCATAACATTTCCGCCTACATGTTTTATTATGAGTTTACAATAATGCGGATGTATTCGCTTTCCTCTTGGTCTCCGAACGTGGTAAACTCCATCTGAATTTAACATGTCCATTTTAGACTCATCGCTAAGTAAAACTGTGTTTCACTTTGCCACAGTCTTATTTGAATAAGCTTTTGCAAATTCCAACCTGCACTTAAATAAAAGTAATTTAAGCTAACGTATTTGTTGCAATTTAATTAGAAAACCTCTTTTTTAAATGTTTCTTCAGTATAAACGTCTTTGACGGCATAAAGCTCCTCAAATTATTTTCCAATGATCTCTTTCTTACTGTGCTTGAACTAATATTGAGATTAAGATAATGTACAACATCTTTGGAAGAAATAAACGGTTTCTTTTTAATCAAACAGGCGATTTTTCTATCCGCTCGTAGTAAGGATTTCCGAGGGCGCCCGCCAGTAGTAACTTTCTCCACGGTTACAGTAGCTTTATACTTTTTTATAAGACGCGAAATTATTGGTTGGCTTAAATTCAACAATTTAGCTATAGAAATTTGAGATTGTCCGTTAGGCAGTTCCACAATTTTTAATTTGAAAGAAGTTCCGTAACGGGTACGCGCCATAGCCATATTTTAGTATTTCGGTCCAAATGCAAAAAAACTAAAAATTATATTTTCATTTTTAAACAAAACGGCACTGAAATAACAGTTTTAAAATTATTACATATTAAAACTTAAAAATTATTATGCTACTTTCCCGATATTGTTATTTTAAATAAATGCAGCAAAAAAGAAAGTAAAAGACTTAAAACTTTGTAAAAGTTTATATATAAGTGTTTGGTGAAATTTTCGTTAAAATAAATATTTTGGTGAAATTTTATTCGTTTAGTGAAATTCCAATTTTTATTTCCAAACAAATTTTTAAGCAAATTTAATATTTTTGGTGAAATTTTCTATATAAAATTTTACATAAAAATGTCATCGGCTTTTAATGGGTTAATCACTTTTAAAAAAGTTGATATTTTCAAAAATTTGAAAATTTCATAGGCCCGTAACTAGGAGAATATAGAGTAAGAAATGGATATTGTAGAAAATACAAACGGAATGAAGAACATAGTTATGTCCTCTTTCCACTTTTAAGTAATACACATATATAACTTTACATAAAAATGATATCGGTTCTTAACGGGTTAAGCATTTTTAAAAAGTTTAAGTGTTTTCTAAAATATCTCTACAAAAGCTTTAAAATGATACCCAAATTGATATTTATAAAAATTTGAAAATTTCAGAGCCCCGTAACTCGAAAAATATGGGCGGGCGCCAGTTTTTCACTTGGTGTTTTTCTTTTGTTTTTTAATTCTCTGTCGCCCCATATATTCATTTTTTGATTGCAGTTACTTTATTGATCCAAATGACATAAAAAAATTAGAGGATTTATAGAAAGGTGCCGGTTCAAAATAAATAAGAAGTTTCCATTCTGCTATAATTGGTTTGACTTTACCAATAATTTCAAAATGTAAGCAAGGATTGCTAGTGATCTGCGTGTAAACTTCTTGTTAGCATACAACGAACGGAAAGAATAGTGTTAGGAGCATCAATAGGAGTGTTGGTGATAAAACACAACGTTTTCGCGGTGGTGCACTTTTATTGTCGTCGTTCGGAGAATTGCTTCTCTTTGAGACTAAGTTGTTCTGTGTTACTTTATTATCCTTGGTCACTATTGTTGGCTCTTTCCGAGACCCCATGTCATGACCGGTGAGTTTTCCTTTATTATGACTATGGTTCCTAGTTGTAGATTTTGACACTTAGTTTGCCACTTATTCCGCTACTAGAGCATGTTGCGGTATTCCTGGGATCAATGTTTCCAAAATTAATGTTTTATTTGCGGTACTAATTCCCATCGTTTGGCAAGCGTTTTGCGTCAACTTCTGCCGTGAGGAGTTCACGAGACGCAAGTGCAGCCTCGTCATTTGGATTGCTCGACAATGGTGCAATTGGTCTCGAATTGAGAATTGCTTCGACTTTTATTGTTACGGTTTCCATTTCTTCATATGTCAGAGATGCATTTGCTATTTCTTTTATCAGTAGCCGGTTGGCCGCAGCCATAGTCCACCAAAATGCGGGGCTCGAGGCGGAACAAAATGGCAGCTGGTGGCACACTCTCGCTGGATTTTGTCTTAAGTAGTAGTAGCGAATAACGCAGTTGACAACTCTGATGGTTGGTTTCGAGTTAGAGAATGAATCTCTTAAGCGCCCTGATGAAGGCGTCCGTTGTAAGTTCCGTCACAAGTTCACAAGTTTTGTAGAAAAGCAACAGAAAACCGCAATGTACGCCTTTTGGGTTCGTTCTACTCTAGATTTGAAATGAACCTATATCGGGCCACAGTAGTCAACTCTACTACTATTATTTCTGGTAAGTTTTCCATGATCGGCTGCAGAAGTTTTGGTTTTGATCTTGCACATTGGACACATTTATGAACAGTTCCTCGGGCCAGGTGTTTGCCTCTGATGGGCCAAAAATGTTGTCTTACTGTAGCAAGGAGTGCGCTAGGACCACAGTGTTTCTTGTGTTTTGAATCAAAGATCAGTCTGCTGATTGTGCCATTATAGGGCAATGGCATTAGATGTTTGGCATCAAAAGACAACGAGGAAGCTTCTAATCAGCCTCCCAGCCTTACAAGATTACGTTCATCTAAAAATTGTAACAAGCTGGCTCGAGGCTTTCAGTTCTCTTTGGCTTTGTAACTGCTGAGTATCTTCTCTGGAGGCATACTGCTGGGTAATGCGAACAATGATGATGAGTGCCTCTTGAAGTTCGAAAGGTGTCAGATTTTGCTGGGTTTGTTGTTCTGACTTGATAGCTTTGGTGTTTTTAATAAATTAGAGAATGAATCCCATGTTTCGCTGAAGCGTTTTCAATGAATTTTTGTCCTGGCCAGAATGTTTTCGCTATTAATGACAACCAGTGAGTTATAAGGGTTTTGCTTTTGTTTACTGATCTTCACATCAGGGCTCATACATCCAGTTTGGTGTACGCTGTAGCTGCCGTGGATCCAGACCTCTAGATAATATGTATGCTGAGTTATTTTTAAAACTCACATACCGCTATTGCTTAGGTATCGTGTTTTCTCGGATTAAAGTGAGTAAAAAATGCGCGCTAAATTCGACATGACTGTTTTTCTTGGTCATCACTGGGGATGTTTCGAAGCAGTTGGGTATGATTCGCGCACCATTTTCTTAAATGGAATCCATAGTTAGACAAGACATGATATAGTTAGCGTTGAGTTTCTAAGGTTGTGTTTAAACTATCGGTTCCACATTATCCATCATTGACACAAAAATTGTTTTCTAAAAACCTGGCTGCGAGTCTAAATTGCATTTTATTGTCATGGCTTATTTCCTTTAAGCACTTCATTGCCAGATATTGAGCTGTCCTAGTGCCATATGTGACTGTATTTAATTGAAAATAACTGATATGTGCAGAAGTATTTTTTCGCCATAGAGTTCTGTGGTACTGAAAATATTTGGGGTGAATAAATTTTTAGCGGTACACTTTTTTCTATGTCTGCAGTGAACACAAAACGCGGCAGCCGAAATCGCAAAAGAACCGTAAGCAGATCATTTTGTAGCGGTGACCCGGTATGCAAAATATTTTTTCCCTGATGCTGCTTGTGCAGAAGCACCGAAGTCCACCCTAAGTTTAGTGGTGCTGCTTTCGGGTCGTAAAACACAGTGATGAGGGATAAAATATTTATGACCCTTAACTTCGTCTATTTGGATTTTTGACATGTGCCCCATCGTTTCATACTCTGTCATAAATCGAACATATTGCTCCTTCAGTAAAGACAATCCACATTCTAGTGAGAGGAATAGCTTGAAGGCAATACCACATACAGAAAAAAGACTAGTAAAAATTCCATCGATATGTTCAAGATTCAACTACCAATATCATAATTTGATTTTTATTATTAATAAATCATAATCTTGACTTAATTCTTATATTTAAAGCTAAAATTTGATATTTGCCTCTAAATGTTGGTTGAAACACTTTTTAAAAAATTTAACCTGACCGATTTGTATCTTTAGTAAAATCTATTCTATTAAATGGAAGATGCAATTAAACTTATTCAGCACATGACTACTGAAAACCAAATTTTGGTAGTTAGAATTATAAAAATCATTGTATCTTTTAAAATAGAATATTTTTTGACGTATTAAAAATAAAATTTGTACACATTATACAATAGTTCTGTTCATTTACTTTACTAGCAGGAACTTGCAACGAGGGAGTAAGAAAGAATTTTGCAAAATTGCTCTCAAAAAGTTAAAAAAGTAAATGAATGCTTTACTAGCAAAAATTAGCAAAGAAAATTGTTGTGGTTTCGGGAATGATATGTAAGACGTAAAAACTGTACGGTATGCACACAAAATAGTACTATTTTTAAAGCAAATGTACTAGAGCGCAAAAATGTAAAAACAAAAACCACTCAAAGCCAGCAAACTGGTAACCACACGAAAAAAAAAAAATTAAAATAATTCTCCAAGTACCAAATAGCAAAAATATGTAAAATGTTTTAAATATCCTTTTAAATATTTGGTAATTTGCAAACGCGTTTATGATATTTAAGCTCATCATGTATAGAATTTTTTTCTACAGTTAGTTCTAAAAAACATTCTTATTGTAATTAAGATGTAAAAATATTTATATTAAATATAGTTTTAACATGTATATAACTTATTTTTAATTATACATAAGAATTGTACATCTCTTCTTTAAATTGTACCGAAAAAGGTACAATGCATTGAATGTTCCATCACTGCCTTGTTTACTTTTAATTCTAAAAAATACAAACAGCTGCAAAGCTCGAAGATTCTAAACCAAATTTCTGTTGTTTTACAATACTTTTATTTGCACTTCCATAGCTAAATTAAAGAAAAATTACAAAATAATATTCTTTTTATATTCTTTTAATTGTCAAATACTTGCATTTTCTTTAATGTTACAAAATTTTTTTATCAGTCATTTTGAAAGTAAATTATTTTGTAAACAAGAGTAAGAAACAGCTGTTTAGCTAATTCTTGCAAGTAAAAATTTTACCAGTAAGAATTTGCAAGATATTTTTTGTATCTCATTTTTTTACTCTCTGTTTACACTCTCGTTGCAAATTTTTTGGATTAATGAACACTTTCCAGTAACAATTGTTACAAATTCGTAACAATTTTTAGTTAATGAACAGACTTAATAAATCAACAATATTTTAGTTTAAAAGTACAAAGATTTTCAAAAGTGGTGAAAAGCTCTCCAATATTGTTAAGTGGTAAGTTAAAAATTATCTCACAAAGCCATATGTAAATAAAAATTATTTTAAAATGTCTTCATTGAGGCAACACGTGCGGTTTGGAATGGCAAGTTGAAAAAACTATGTGAAAAAAATAATCATGATGTAAAAGAAGGAGTATAAAAATAAATAATAAAAAAATTATATTGTTTTATTTAATTCACAATAATATTATTTAGCCATACACATTCAGTTATTACAACCGAATTCAAGATAATACACACAACCGACAAAATTCGATTGGCAACGAATTCGGTTCCCACAACGAATTTCTTTTCTTTGTGTATGAGAAGCTCCTAACAACGCTGTTTCAGTAAAGAATGAAAGTCGTACTACGAATCGTTCTTCTTTGTCACGAGTAGTATGTTAATAAAAAGGTGTGTCACACTGTGCGTCATAAGGAGATAATTGTTGCTTTCCTCAAGTTTCCAAAATCTTTCAATAGTCATATTCATTTTATACTCTTCAGCTAGAATACTGCATACTGCTGATGATGAGTGTTTACCAGATACCTTCCCTGATACTTTCCAACCAAAAGTTGTATTTTGTAACATTGGGAAGTCGTTAGCCACTTTGATTCGCTCTATAGCAAGTATTTGTTCGTAATATTATGCCCCTAACAAAATGTCTATTTTGTCTGGACGATTAAAAGTTGGGTCAGCCAATACTATATTCTTGGGAATCGACCACTTAGTAATACTGTTGACTCGGTGTTGAACCTTTGTGTGTTTTTCCAATTCCAATGCTGCTGATTGAAATTGACGTAGAACTTCCTGGAAGTTCAAGCTGCCTGACTAATCTCTTCTTAATGAGGTTGACTTGTTATCCAGATTCGAGACTTGCCTGGCATTCAGTTTCCAAACGAATTGTCTTGACCTTTACCAATGCTGTTCCTAGTAAAACAGAGGGTCTTGTTTTTTTGGAACTTACAGCTATGCTTTCAGTTTCTGTTGGTGTATTGACTAGGGAGTTATTAGATGTAACTACTTTTTAGTTGACTAAGATTCTTTTTTAGACTTGCTACGTTTCTTTGAATTTAAATTTACATGAGGTACTGGTTCTGGCAGCGACATGAAGTGGTGCATTGTTTGGTCAAATGGTTACTATTAAAGCAGTTAACACATAATCTATGCTTCTGTACTAGGTTAAGTTTGTCTGTTGGGCTTAACTGAATGAACTCCTTGCATCGATGTAATGGATGAAAGTCTCGCTTCCATCCTATACGTTGTCAGTTATCGTGTCGGGGTTGCGTTGTAAGCGTGCATTTTTTGTTTGTAGAAACTGTTTTTTCTTTGTATTCCGTTGCCTCAAGATTGTGGAAATAATTCTTGAGGAAAGTAAGAGATTGGCTAATTGTTTGCAGATCCCTTGGGTTGGAAATTGATTTCTCATATTGAGTATGAATGGTTTTGTCCACCTTTTTAATTGGTATATGAATAAGGAGAAGATTACACGATAAACCGCTGTTGCCACCATATGTTATGGGTTTGTTTGCGGTGAAAATAAAAGCTTAAACAGTTTTGTTTTCAAGTCATGTAACTCGTCAATATTTTACGATTATTGATAACTAATAGCAACGAAACCTAAACTTTATATTAAGTTAATAGTTACTTCTGAAGAGGTACGCACGTGTTGGCTAAGCCAGCTAGTTCGGGATGTGTTCCTAGAAGTTCCTTCTGTTTTAAAAATTAAAAAAATAACCTGCGGTTTACTCTGTCCATTAAATAAACATAAAGAAATTGTACCAGCTTAATAAAAATAGTTTCTACGAATAGTTATCGCCTTTCTCGCCTCTTGACCTACCCATCATTTGGTTTTTCCAATGAATAAACTTTATTTCAGGGAAAACCCCCATTTACTTCACACACTGGGTTAAATTAATAGTAAACAAAAAGTTGTAATGAATTAAAAATAAAAAACAACTACAAATCTAAAAAAAAATGTAAGAATGAATGCTAAAAAATAAGTATGTATATTTGTAAATTTAAATACAATAAAAAGAGGTTTTATTAATGAGTGTTTCATTCCGAAAAAACTTTAAATAGAGAAAGGGAAACATAATTTTAATGCAAATCAATAAAATCTCTGTTCAGTGATAATATTAATAAAGAGTTAAATCAAAAATGAACAATATTAACGTCCAACGCTGCTAAAGGCATTCTGCAAACATATTGGTTTTGTAGGGTTTTTGATAAATGCTCGATCCGTATGTATCCTTTATTTAGTTTTGTTTTCCTTTTGTTTTTAATTAAATAATAATTATTTTTAAAAAACGGTTAGAATATTAGTGCTTATTATTATATTTAAAACTAAATTTTTAATTGTATGTTCAACTAAAACTAAGTAAATTTAGAGTAGTTGTTATAGTTCCAAAAGAAATAGGTTTGAGGTTATTATTTCGCAAAAGGTATGAATTTATAGTTAGATATCTCTAATGTTATGCATTTTGAAATATAATGGCCTAATTAAAAGTCTGTTTTTTTCTTTTCATTTTGATGAATTAGAAATGAGAATTGTTAAGATTGTTGAAGCTATCTTGTTTATAGCCATTATATTTACTGCGGCGACAACTTTCCATGATTTGGCTATAGGGCCGGATATTTTAGGGTGGTCTTTTGAAGACAAACATTGTGCCCTTTAAAATTATTGACAGGCTTTATGGAAATCCTCCAAATTTTATGGTCTCTCGGGTTGGGCCACGTGTAAAACGACGATTGTTATTCGAATCCGTAATATACCCAAGAGACGACAAGATGAAGAGAAGTTCAAATAGCTTTTAATATATTACGTATTAATGATAGAGCAAATTAAAAGTTAACTTTTGATATTCTACAGAAGGTTACGTGGACCAAATTTAGATTTAACGAAAATTATTAATTATAATCAATTTTAAGTAAAAAAAACTTATATAAAAAACTTGTGTAGCAGTAAGAACGTGTAATAATTTTTTAACACTTCTTATTTTTCACCACTTTATGTTTCTTTTGACATCTTTCTAGTTACACAGCCAAGAACGAAAAGATTTAACTTAAACACGTTGCCTGTCATTAAACCTCAATTTAATAAGCTTTTTTAAAACAAAGAGCTTAAAAAGATATATACACGTCTTACTTTGTCAGCACTACAGTTATATAAAAAAATTTTAATTGCCCACGAAAAGGGTTAGATAAATGAAAGCAGTATATTATCAGAAGACTTTAAAAAATCCAAGACACAATTTTGTTCTATTTATTTAATAAACTATGATTTAAAAAATTAAAGAAAATAAAACATTCTTTACTTTGAGAAAAAAAGTAGAATTAGTAATATGAAAATTTGGTAAAGAAAAAAGAAATATTACACATGATTCTTTTGTTGTCACATCGATTCTGCAGCAGTAGCCAAGTAGCTTGATAATTTTCTGCAGCAATAGCGATATGATGAATAAGGTTCGCTGCTTCACAGATAACGTTGGTCTTTAGATACCACATTTTATGAGCGTCAGACATCTGTTGCTCATGAATAATTCTCTTAAAGAAGTCGGACGACGATGTCCACTTCATGTAATCACTATCGAATTCGGTAATAGTGACAGTGGGTAATGGAAGAGCCGGTGGTCTAGTCATAGTTTCTATGGTTGGTTCATAGGGTTGGTTATTGGCTATGGTAAGCTGAAACATAGCCTGCAATTATGGGTCGGGCTTTTTATCCAACACTTCATCATTACGCCATTCTAGCTGCAGCCGTAATTGGGTGATAGTGCTCTTTTTTACATTGTAATAGCACCTATCTTACACTGTTTGTAGATGAAGGCCTTCTAGCTGTCGAATAAGAGCTGCCATTTTTCCGAGAGACCGACAGATTCGACCATCGTGAACGCCTGCAGCTGCTGCAACTACTTGTGACTAACCTTTGTTCACAGTTTAGGATTCTGGACCTTGATTTTTAAGCTCATGTTCCATAATATCTATGTCCTTGAGCGCGAGTAACTGAATTCGAATATAGTAGTCGGATGTAAAGTACTTATCTGACGTGACTAGATTATTTAAGCCCCGCAACTCATCTGCCTTGTCGAATTCTGTCTGTTTTCAAACAAGACATACGTTCCTGATAATAGGTTGATATTTTCTGACTAGTGGCACATTTGGCGAGAAGGCGGTCAAAAATCCGTAACTTTAGATTGGATCGGAATTTTAACATGCTTTTTTTCTGTTTTTGTCGACCAAAAAAAAAAAAGTTACGAATGGTTTAATATTCGTTACCATTATTAACTGAATTTGAGTTTAAAAGAAGAGTTTTGAAATATGTCCTATTCTTCTTGTTACAAATTATAATTGTTAATAGTTTTGTAAACTAAATCTTGTCAGGAAACGCCAAATTTTGGCCACGTAATATTTTTAGGCTTAAAAGCAATTACGGCCAAAGGTTGGTTTTTTTTAAACATCCTTTTGAAATAAAAAATTGAAAAGTTTTAAAAAAATAAAATTTTCTAAAAACCAAAAAGTTTTAATGAAAAATCCAATTTTAGTTAAATTTTTATTTTATTTTTAAATATTTCTATAACATTAATTTATTTTAATTGTGCTTGATTCCTTAAAATATAAATATTTCATGATATTCTCATCAAATATTTATTATTTTAAACTAAAAAATGAAATGTATTTCTGTGGGGAAAGCATATCCATATGGCCAGTGGATTCTGCCAAAATTTTGTAAAGAAAACCTCAGAGTCTTATACCAAAAGCCAAATTAATTAAATGGAACTCCATTCAATCAATAAGGCAAAAAGGCCATAAAAATCTCAAAATTTTATTGCAAAAACACAGTAACCATTGAGTAACTATTTTTATTTTTATTTCATTTTTCTACATAAGGGTTGCCATCGGTAACCATTCATATGTATTTGAAAGATTTAATGACAAAATAAAAATAAAAATTGTTACAAATACGAAACGTGCACATACGAATACTTTAACAAGAAAATTTATTATTTGGAAACTTTATTATATTAATTTATTTTAATTGTGCTTGATTCCTTCAATTATAAATATTTCATGATATTCTCATGAAATATTTATTATTTTAAACTAAAAAATTAAATGTTTTACTGTGGGAAAGGCATATCCATATGGCCACTTCACTACTGCTCATATAGCTCATCAGTGAATTCTACCCAAATTTTGTAAAGAAAAGCTAAGAGTCTTACACCAAAAGCCAAATTAATTAAACGAGAAACTATATTGAATGAATAAGCTTTCAAAAATAAGTTCTTTTCGAAACCATTCATAGTAACATTTATACACCCAGCAAAAATTTCATAACGGGTAATCGGGTGTGGAATTAAGCATTTTTGGCTAAAGTACTTTTCAACTAGTACTTACCAACCTAATGGTTTAACAAGGCATGACTCTTTAATAATCAATTATTGAGAATTTATTACATTAAATATTGCAGGAAATAATAATAATCATTAGTACATATTTTAAGCTATTCTTTTTTACTTAAAGAAGTAGTTCGAATACTCCTTCCTCCATTTGCGAACTAATGTATTGTGTTTTGTAAGCGAGTAACAAGATTTAGCCATCAAAAAGGTAAGTCATTATCTCGTAAGCACTTTTTAAGGTAATGTCTAATTTTTTGATGGGCAGCTTTCCCTTGCTTCAAGAGCACATCTTTTTATGTGTTTCAATTTCTTCGCAATAACATTACAATTATCGTAAAGTATTAATTGCTCAGTATGTGCATCATTATATCGCCTTCATCTTTTTTTAAATAAATATCAGCAAGATCTTTAGAACAGTATTGAGCCATTGTTGAAACTGTATATATAATAATTAAGAACGCCATAACAAACATGTGCATTCACGTATTTTATTTAAGACTTCCTTTTTTATTATTTTGGATTCATAACTCTTTATAGTCTAATTGAATATTAAGATTTTGCAAATGTGATAAGTACGATATAGTGCATTTGTATATTACTAGATTCAATCGAAAAAGTTATAAACGCAATCTTTCAAGGAGGTTTAAAAAAATTTGGCTTTACCTTTGTGTTAAAAAGTTAAAATAATTTAAAAATAAACCTGTCAAAATTTTTTTTAATTTCCTACGTATTCATACTTTTTGTACAAAATACCTGACCTTTGGTCAGAAAAATTGCTCTGGTGTACACGGGCGCAACCTGGCTCACATATAATGTGGTATAGGTGTGTAGGGGAGGTTTTGGGCTATAACACAGAGAAATATCTTTTTCACTTGGGAGTATGTCCTCTTAAGCACGAAATTTTCGAAGAATTTTTATCTTTTTTAAAACAAAAAATTTAAAAACTTCTAAGAACTGTAACGAGTTTGTGAAGAGAGTATCCCGGGCTATTTTGGGTCAAATTTGTTTAGATGCGAATAAAAAACTTATTCCATTTTTTTCCCAACGTTTCGTCAGTTTTTTTCCGACTTCTTCAGGGGAGAATTTTATTATTCACTATTAACTGGTTTTTATTTTACATTAGTGAATTAATGAATATAATTTGAAATTAATGTATAATAATAACAATAATTTATGGACTGCACGACACATTAAAATATGTATATAAATTAGTCAATGAAAAATAATAATATCACAGAAAAAAATTATTTTAAATCAAACAAATATCACAGAAACTTTAGTTTTAGTAGCTTTTTTCTGTAAAATTTGTTTGATTTAAGATATTTTTTTTCTGTGATATTATTATTTTTCATTGACTAATTTACAAACAAATCTGACCAAAAATAGCCCGGGATACACTCTTCACAATAACAAAGGTAATTGGTCATAAAAAAACAACAACAAAAATCATAAGTAACGAGTTTATTTTGCTAGCTGATAACTAACAAACTGCACAATTAAAAAAAAACATATTTGATATGGTTTGATATCTTTAAAAACAAAAAAGTAATAGTAATTTGAAAATTAGAATTTACTAAAAAAATTTCATTTTAACAAAATATTTGAAAAGTCTAATAACCCTGTTCAGTGTGTTCCCATGGAGATTTTGTTAACGCTTATGGGTTGCAGTTGGACGCTTGAGGGTGCAGTTTGTCGGCTATGAAAGTTTGTGCACTTCAAAGATTACAGTTTGTGTCCTAAATCCGAAGTCCCGTCACGGTCGCAAAAATGCTAAAGGAGGTCTCGTTTGCCTTACTTAACTACTGAAGAAAGGATAGATTAGTGATTCACTGAGTTATTCATTGCTTTTAATTATCCAGGATACTGTCGTCAATATATTTAGCAAACGCTCGTTTGCCTTGTTAAATTGTCCAGGTGGCACACCAAGACAATGCAAATTAAAATGCAATAACTGACGATAAATGAATGACGAACTTTAATTCGAATTCTTTGATGTTTAAACAAACAAATATTAACAAAAGAATAAAAAAATGCAACATAAATAAATTAAACTAAATTGTAAACACTCCGAAAATTGTTCATAACTTGCTGCACTTAACTCTTTTCCCACCATTAACCATAAAGATATAATGTGTTTCATTAAATAGTTTAAAATTTTGCCCATTGCAAGGCAGTGTAGTACGGGTATTGTATTACATAAATGTCTGGCTGATAATTTCAATAGACAATTTATTTTCTCACTATTAATCACTGTCAAACAGATATTGGATTTCACGAACACCTGGTCACTTGATCAGGTAAGTGTTAATTTTATTCTAGCCAAAAATTATGCAGAGCAGTAATTCTCAAACTTTGCTTGACAAATGTGGGGAATAAACAAAAAAATTTAGGGTTTAATTCCATAAAGATTTGAGTTTGCTATGAAAATAAAAAAATCATAATGAATTAACAAAAACGTTAAACTTAATTAGAGGAACTGAAAGGCAGTTTCTACTCATAACTAAAGCGCATTTCATTTTAGACTAATTTATAGTTTTTTCTAACTTTTATATATATTTTCTTCATATTTAATACATAAGTTTACAAATCGAATTAAGAGCTAGTCTTTTTGTTTGTTATTATTTTTAATTTGTAAGTAAGAAATTTTATTTTTTGGTTAAAAATAAACCATGGGAATTATAAATTAAATTTATAAATTTTTAAGAACTATCGTGCTATTTTTTTATTAAGCGATTAAAAAATCAAATCACGGATATTGTTTATATTTTAGATAAACTAAAGTTTCTTGTCCAAACAATAAAGTAAAGACAAAAATCAAAGTTTTACAAAAAGACAACAATAATTAACAATGAAATAATTATTATTTTAAATTAAAAAATGAAATGTAATGCAGTAAGCAGGGAAAGCGTATCCATATGGCCATTTCGCTACTGCGCATATAACTCATCAGTGGATTCTACTCAAATTTTGTATTTAAATCTGGAAAGTCTAATATGCCAAGTTGATTAAATCAATCAACAAAATAGAATCAACAAAGCAAAAAAGACAATAAACACTCAAAATTTTTTATACAAAAACACAGCAAACACTCAGTAACTATTTTTATTTTTTCTTTCATTTTTTACATAAGCGATCCCTTTGGAAACCATACATATGTATTTGAAAGATTTGATGAAAAAACAAAAACTGTAAATAATTTTTACAAATAAGTAATATGCACATGCAAATATGTTCATCATTATCATTATTTGTTGTGGGTTATATAGGGCCAGCTGAAAGAAAATAACATACATAAATTACTCACCTGTAAGTGGGCCACTTTAGGCTTATTCTGTTGCTGGCGGACGGACAGTGTCCATGTTTACTGTATATTAGATACAGTTTGTAAAAAAAATGTTTTCAAAGCTAGAAAATTTTAGGAATTTCTATTTAAATAATGAAAAACAACAACAAAATCATTTTCTTTGATTTTTTTTTCTATGTAACTGTTTTCCTGTACGTTGGCGACAAAAAGGCGCCGACACTTTGAAATAATAATAATAAACATAACAACAACAATGCTACAAAATAATTTTACTTACTTTGAATGTTGTAAAAAATGTTTTCAAAAAACCAAAAGCAAAGAAGATCCGTTATTTTTTTGCACATTTATTGAATTTTAGTTCTTTTTAAGCATGGTAAGTATTGTGGATAGCATTTATTCTTGAAATTACGCCTATGCAAGCAAAAAGTTATCACACAGTTAAAAATACACAATGCCAGGAAAACGACTGAGCAAAGATATTACACAGCTAGTGTATTTCAATTACTATAAAGGAAAGTCTCGCAAAGAAATTGCGGAAATGTTCTCCCTTAATCTAAGGACAGTATATAATGCTATAAACCGTGCGGAAAAAGAAGGAAGGCTTGAACCACAACCAATACCAGGCAGATCAAAAAAAGTAGATCGGCGCATTGAACGAAAAATTTTGAAAATAATTGATGACAATCCACATTCCAGCACTAGGAGGGTTGCACTTCAGATCAATCGTGAATGTGATATAAGTATCTCCCATCAGACGGTCCGAAACGTTCTGCAGAGCCGTAAATACTCTTCAAGAGTCGCCAGGAAAAAACCTCTGCTCTCCGCGCTAAATATTGAAAAACGATATAAATTTGCCATTGAGCATATTTCTTTTCCTCCGGAGTACTGGGATGATGTAATTTTTTGCGACGAGACGAAGGTGATGCTTTACTATCATGATGGACCTCAAAAAGTTTGGCGCAAGCCCCTGGCGGCTTTAGAAAACAAAAATATAATACCCACGGTAAAATTTGGTAAATTATCTGTAATGGTGTGGGGTTGCATTTCATCCAAGGGTGTTGGCGAACTAAAAATATAAGAAGATGTAATGACGAAGGAAGTCTATCTGGACATTTTAAGAAACGAGTTGACTGACAGTGCTCAAAAATTCGGCTTTATTGACCCAGAAAATCCCACAAAATTAAAATATAAATTTTACCAAGATAATGACCCAAAATATAAATCGTACATTTGCAGATCCTGGTTGCTATATAATTGCAGAAAAGTAATTGATACCCCGGCACAAAGCCCCGACCTAAACCCAATAGAAAATTTGTGGGTCCACCTAAAGAAAAAAGTCGGAAAAAGGTCCCCGAAAAACAAAGCAGAATTAATAAGATTTATAAAAGAAGAGTGGGAAAAATACCCGATGATTACAACATACCAAAACTGATTCATTCAATGTGTAAACGATTAGGAGCTGTAACTGATGCTAAAGGAAGACATACAAAGTATTAGCAGAAAAAAATCTTTTTTTTAGGCATATAGAAAAAATTGTTTTACTTATTATATAATTTTGAAAACATTTATTTTACAGCGTGCAAAGTGAAGCATTTTTTATAGTTACAATTTTTTTTGTTATTGGAATAAATTTAGTTTTTTCTTGTGAAATGTGTTTAGAAACATCTAAAACAATGTAAATAAAAAAAAAATAATAATAAATGTTATATATTTGACCTAAAAATAAAGGTTTATCTTAACGTTTTTAATTTTCTTTGATTTTGAAAACACTTTTATTACAAACTGTATGTGGTTGTTTCGATATTTGCTGTTTTGTTTATATTGTTTTTTTATGGTCGTGATTTTTTGGGAATAATTTTTTAGGTTGATTGGAATTGTGTTGTAAGGAAATGTTTTTTTTTATTGCTTTGTTTGTTTTAACTTTTATTTAATTTATTTTTTGTCTGGTTTTTGTGTTGTTTGCTGTTTTTCCTTGTGTTACATTCTTTTTGACGTTAATGTTACCTTTTGTTTGTTTGTTTTTCTCTTGTTGTATTGATGTGTTAATTTTGTTGTTTTTGTTATTTACTTATTTTTTGTTTAAGTAGTTATTTTGTTTAATTTTAGTTATTTTGTTTAATGTTGGTGACTGATAGTTTTTTGGCAGTTTTTTTTTTGGTTCGTAGGGCGATTCATAATTTTTATTATATTTTTATATTTTAAGCACAGGGGCGTTATATCCGACAATTAACAAAATTCCATAAAGGGATCATAATTATGGCATCATACATGGTTGTTATTGTGTTTGCAGACATAACTGAGAAAAAACTTTCGACTAGGGATTAATTATAAAACGTTCGTCATGTAAGCGGTTTTTTCGAATGAAAGAGATAATTATAAATAGATGTCAAATGAAGAAAAACTCGCTATTGTGAAAGTATCAATAGAAATTAAAAGTAGTGCGCGATAAAATTTAAATTGCAACAAAAAAGCTAATTTTGATATTAATAATTGATTAAAAAAATACATTTTTTAAAGTATTACATTGGTGTGTTATTCGAATGAAGTTGAACCGATAAGTGTAATTAATTAGTGAAAATGTTAAATGTGTGCAGGTGCCCTGGCATCAGAGTATGAGGCTTATTCTTGGCGTGACTGAGGTAGGGTATCCAGCATCTTTCTTCAGCAAACGGTGTGCAGGAACTGATAGTACAGTCGGATCTCTGTAAGAATAATAAGAAGAGATACATCACAGATAACAACAATAAAATTAATTAATATTTGTGAAAGCAGCTGTGTATTTTTTTGGAACAGCAAAATTTACGGTGCTAAAAATGATAAGCGGCTAGCTTTATTTCCTAATTTTTCTGTATAACCCGTTCTCTAAGGCCTCAATAAAAAATGCCTCGTAGAGATAGCAGCGGGTGACAATATTAGTTCCTTCTTGTTCCATAGTTTTTCCTTCCGTTTATTTTTGTTGTTCGTCGACAGAAAGAGGAAATAAAGTTTTGCACTTAGGCATTTTTATTACTTTTTTATTTCTTTTTATTAACTTTTTTTCTTTTTTTGGCACTAAGAGTGTCATTGTAATGTGTTCCTGGTAATTTCTTTTCGGATGGAGCAGATATCCTACGTCTTGTGGGCTAGTGGAAAACACCATCATCTTGTTCTTCCTTTTAAGTGTTACCCTGTGTGTTTTTTTTTAAGTTTGTATTTTTTTTTCTTTTTTGTTAACATTGTTTTTTTATTTTTTTTTTTTTCATTTGTCTCTGGGCTGCAGCTGTGGGTTGAATCCTTCCCTGGTGTTGCTGACGAGCTAGCTGGTATTACAGTTGCTGAGACACGTAAAAATATGGCGCCTAATCAGAATGGAATTTTTTTCAGGTACGTAATGGTGTATATGTTATCTAATTCTGATGATAACCGCTCAAAAGTCTGCAGTGTCGAAGGGAAAATTAGGATAGCTGGGAGTAAAATTCTAAGAAAGTTGTAGACGCTCTGAATTATTACCTAAAGGTTCTGCTGTACCATACGTAAGGATATTACTCGTCAGCGAATACATTTTGTTCTAAATTAGAAGTTTATTTTGGGAAATATTTTTAAAAGGCCGTAAACGGCATTAAGTTGTTTATAACTTAATTTTTTTTCACACAAATCACCATGATCCTCACATCATAAGAACCAAACGTGTTTTAAATAATACTTTATTTGGTAAAAGCGTGCTTATATTAAATTGTAATCTTTATTTTTTTATATATTTATATAATTTGTTTTGATTACTAATCATTGTTGAAATTTAATGTTTTTCTTAGTTTTGGTACCAGATAAATTATTTCAAGCAAGTTAAATAGTTAAAAAGTGTATTTTATTTCAGTTATTATTTGGTTATTTATTTATTTTTTATTTATTATTCATTTATATTTTTTAACATATTTTATTTATAGATTCTTGATGCGTAATTTGTGAGTAGAATTTATTTAGTTTCTATACGTTATCAAGTGTTATAAGAGTTGTTTCAATAGTATTTATTTAATCATTAAGAAATTTAACCTGCTGTAAGGGGTATGGTGGCCGAAAGTGTCAAAAATATGAAGTCTAGTTTAGATCACTCGATAAATGCTATTGTTAATTAGAAAATAAAAAAGGTGCAAAAAAGTTCACAAAAGTATTGGCCAATTAGCAGATTCCATTAGAAGCTTGATAATGCAAGATAATAACCGTGTTAAAGAACAGCGAGGTAACATTTCGATTCATTATAGTGCCAGATTTTCCACCCGGAAAATAACTTTAATTGTCCACCATCAGGAATAAATTTTAATAATGTTGGGGTGAAGATTAGGGATGATAAATTCGGTCTAGAGTTTAACAGTGGTAAAGGCAGTAAGGATCAGTTGTCAGTGGGAGAGTTTGTGTTCCGTTTAGAACACATGCATGAAATGGTAACTGGTCAAGTCAAGAAGTAGTACTGTGCTCTCGTGCAAACGATTGTTATTTTAGATTGTAACACCCTACGCCTAACCTTTTTAAAAATATATAAAAATGTTATGTCAAAATTGGAACTGATGCAGGAGTTAGTTGAGAGAAAACAAATTCCGGGCGAATCAGCAGATGTTATTTCCATAGTTTAAATCTATTAAGGGCAAAGCTCGAAATGTCGGTGCACAGGGTGAGATGATTTTAATCGTCAAAAGTAATCTGAAGGAGAGTATTGCTTAAATCGTCCACCCTATGGCGGTATCATCTGTTGAGCACATACGAATAGAATCTCTCGAGGCTGAAGGAGCCTTTTCCGCGCAGACGCCCGAAATGTGCTACCATTATCTGTAAGACCATCACGATACGTTAGCAAGGCAGTGTTAGATATTGTTGAAGACAAAGATCAAGAGTAAGCTAGCAAAGTAGCAGCATTAAACAGCATACCGATGTGCTGGAATTGTTAACAACAAGGACATTTATTTCAAGAGTGCCTATCTAGGCGGAGCGTGAAATTGCCGGGGGAGTCACGTTCGAACGAAAGTGCCCCGAAGAAACGTTGTAGCAGATGTGTTGCCGCGATTGCTAATTGTATATGGAGGTATTCGGAAAACCTTAGAGAGACTGAAGCGTCTGAATTATATGATGCCGACCATCGGGGATGAAGTCCAAACAGAAAGACCGTTTCAGAAAATCTATATTGATTTTCCGGAAAAGTAACCTAGATCGAAAAAGGGTAATGCCTACATTTTTATTATTGTGGATCATTTCTCGAAATTTATTTTTCTCAAAGCCATGAAAGAGGCCACAGCGAAAAATGTAGTAAATTTTCTTGTTCAGGAGGTATTTAGAAAATTTGGTGTCCCCGAAACCATATATAGTGACAATCGTTAACAATTTCTTTTAACATTATTTAAAGAATTGATTGAAACATATAATATAACGCATATTAAACCTGATACGAGTATTTATTCGCCTTAGTCAGTTCGTATTGGCTGCCATCAGGGAGTATCTAGAAGAGGACCACCGGGACTGGGATCTGTATTTGGTTGAAATGGAGTGCCCGCTACGTACTTCTGTTCACATTGCTACAGGCGTTACATCTTTTTTCGCACTTTTCGGTTACTATATATTTTCTAATGGTACAGACTATAGACAAGCGCCGAAATAACAATCTATGGCTGACCATGAAATAGTGTGTTTAGAAAGTAAAGCAGGTTGGAAATAATCCGAGATAAGATTAGGAGTGATCCCTGAAGATAACTTGACTAGTCCATACAGGCCTGTAAATTATATTCCATAAGGGACTAGGTAAGGTCCAAAGGTTACCCAGGTGTATAGAGAAAACATGATCCATTTAACATTTCGATGTCGTAGGGCTGGACTATATAACACAGCTTTGCATTACGTGGGAGTAGTTTCAAAACTACTCTATGTCACTACACGACGGAATACCAATAAACACCAAAAATAAAATTTTACATGAAAGTTGTTTATTTTTAGTTTATTAATAACATTGATTAACTTAAATAATTTTAATTAGAGGCACATCACAGTCAAAAGTTCTCTCATATTCTTCCTTGTGGTTCTGCTTCTTAACTGCCATTGCCCAAATTCGGTAGCTAATTTGTTATTGCCATCTCCTTATCTCAAGCCTGATGCACGGAAATTTCGGTATCCGAGGATTTCGTGTTGGCGTTATCTGCTAAGTCATTAATGCAAACAATTGCTTCACTTGCACTTTTTAATCTTTTTAAATGATTTTCTATTTTTATTTTATATTAATTACATACTTTTAAAGTAATTTAAATTTTACCACTTTATATTGTACACAAAACTTTTTACGAAAATAAGCAATGGATGACATCAGAGTTACCACTATGTAATCTTTCAACTTTAAAGAAGAATTTATGATACATTTGATAACATTTGTAATATTTCCTGCAGATGGCAGTGTACTGATTAGCTTCTAATCAATAACTTAACGAGCTTTCGTTATATTATCGTTTAGTTCCTATTAACCAATCAAAATTAAGCTTTTATAATTGCGATGGCATTCTTTAAGTTTTTCCATGTGCAACAGGTTAATGTAAGTCAAACCGTGAAATAGAAAAGACATAAATAAAAAAAGAAATTTGCAAAGAAAATCACTTATTATATTTTTAATAAAAAAATCTTAAGACTTTACAGCTCAGGTGTGGGGTATATTACCTAAAGTATAAAAGAAATATCTATTCGTTTGTCAAAACAACAGCTACTAGAAGAAAAAAAATTGCCGGTGTAGAAGTTCCGGCAAATACTACTTCTGCTCGTCTCCATGAGTTATACGAGTATGCAGTTACAGGCAATGTGAAGAAGGTTTCCGCCGCAACCCTTGCTACCGCTGCAAATATGCAAATCGAAGCCACAATTGCTACAAGAAAACCCAATGCCAAATGTAATTCTGATGCAATTTCTGACGTTGATGCTGAGAAAAATTCTATAGTCAAACCTGATGTTAAGGTTAGTTCTGCTAGTACTAATCATATATAATTGGCAACATTGGTTGAATAAACAACGAAAATACAAAAGCTCTGTGAAATATTTTAATTAAATACAAGAAAGTAAGTGAAGAAATTAAACCAGATTTTATTGTTTTATCTGAAACACATCTAACAGAGGCAGTGGATGAATCTGAGATAGAATTAAAACATTACAATCATTATATTACATTATCTAAGTCAAATAAAACTGCTGGAATAAGTTTGTATTTCAAAAAACATTGGAACATCAAGAAAATTAACCAATATATAAAAGATACAAAATGGATAAGTGTTATAAAGCAAAGTATGGAAAGACATATGTAATTTTTAATAACTGCGGTATACAGATCACCAAGTAGCCAAAAAGCAGAATTTTGTGAAGATTTTTAAGAGATATTAGAAGAGTGAGTGAAGAAAGCTGTGATACAATAATAGTAGGAGATTTTAATATAGATTGGTGGAAGAATTTTTATAATAATAAATTGGAAAGCATAATGAGTGATAATGGACTTAGACAAATAACGAACGAAATAACGAACATGTGCAATAGAATCAAAAAAAAAAAAAAAAAATCAAAAACAATAACAGACTATGTCATAACATATAATGAAAATATATCACCACAAATTAATACAAATAATAAAATATCCGATCATAAATCAATTGACATAATTATAAATAATGGATATGTATTTAATGGAGAAATAAAAGAAAAGGAGGTGTTCAAATATAATAGAAATCGATTTAGAAATGTTCAAATTTAGAGTGTAATGATCTAAATAATGTGAACGAATGTGTGAACCATTTTGATTTAATTTTAGAAAATGCGATAAAAAAGTTAACCAAATAAAAGAAAATCAACGAAAATAATAATATCAGTAAATGGTTTAGCAGTGAACTCAGATCTATGAAAAGGGATAAAACACCTTAGCTGGCTAAAACTTATTAGGACCTGCATTATTCGATCAAATTTTTTACAATTAAAGCTTCGTAAGAGTTTACATAGATTTGTTTATTATCCTTTTTTTTCGGTCAACTAAATTTATTTAAATTGCGACATCTAAAGAATCGCAAAAAAGAGATTATTGTTGTTCTTTAATAAGAAGTGACTGATAAGGCAGCTTAAATCCGCGAGAAATGAAGTATAGTTCGTTCCTCGAAGGTCTTTATTATGGTGGCAGTGATCGACAAGATGAGAGAGAGCCTTCTTAAATATTTTTGTATATGGACTTGTTATCTTGACGATTGAAAGAGTATTACTCTAAAATAAACTTCATATAGAAGGTGAGAATTATTTATTTGACTCTCATAATACAGCAATAGAGATAAAATATTTTCTGCCCCAGTTGTGGAAGTTAAATAAAGAGAAAAATTTAGAATTTTTTTAATTACAGTTCGTTTCGATCTGTGATGAAGCAGAATTCTTAAGTGAAACAGGTCCTGGAGCACGTAAGCTGACGTAATTTACCGAAACTAGTTCACTATGAAAAATAAAGATTCGCTGTAAAGTTTCTACACCTCTCTTGACATTTCCATACAAAAGTAAAATGCTGAGTAGACCTAAAAACATGTTTTGTATTTGGAAGTTTTTTTTAATTTTTTTTTTTTTTGAGAAATAGCAAACTATTTAGAGTGAAAGGCAAACTCCTAAAGGCACCAGGTAAGAATGCGCTACATTAAATACACAAATTTGACAAATATGTGACTTTAAATAATGTTTTAAACTAAAACGAGGTAAAGACCAAGGAATCAACACTGGAAATACAAATTTTTTCGCAAGAAAAGAGTGCTTAATTTTCTGAAAAGTTTTATATTTTGTTAAGCATCTACGAATGCAAATAATTCTTGCAAAAAACCGACTTCAAAATAGATTTTAGCTGTCTTTCTATAACCGTTCAAAACTTTGGCCACATACATCAAATTACATCAGCTATTGTGAGACCCTTTAATTTCCAAATCCATATTTTATATTATTATTATAGCGGACTAAGCAATACAGGTTCTTTGTAAATTTTTGACCGTCTTTCTGTATGATCATACACATTAAATTTAATGCACTATTGGGCCACCCTTTAATTTATAATTTCGAATATTTATACTTGTTGTTAAACCGATCATGGTAATCGATATGCAGTTCAATTTTTAAGCGTTTGTCTATAACGGTTCAAAAGAAGGGCCTATGTGGGTCAATTAACTTAACTTATGGGGACACCCTTTAATTTTTAGATTTATTATTGTATTACTTATTGCCATTGGAAGTTATAGTGATACGCTTTTCTTAATCTTTAGAAACGTTCATTACGGTTCGTAATACACGTAGAAAGCATGTATGTTGTATCGGAAACCCCTTTAATTTTTAAAATTATGAACTTTTTTTCAAAGGGGACCAGTATGTGAGCATAGTTTTTCAAATTACAAAAAAATGTTCACAATCGGTTCAGAAATGACTGAGTTCTGCAGGCACAAACATTAAAAAAGCAAAATTCAGAGGAATTGAATACCTCCTTCTTTTTTTGAAGTCGGTTGATTAATTGGAGCATTAACTATGCAAAATTATTATGTTACACAACCACATTAGCACATTTAAGATAACAAACTATACAATATTTATAAACTTTTTTAAAATGCACTTATCAATTATTTAAAAATAAAATAACAATTTGATATTCACAATTTCAATTTCTTTTTGAAAGACTTTTTCCTCTTTTTTTGATCAAATAACACAGTTTTCACACTGCATAGACTTTTGATTGTCATCTTGGAAGATTTCATTATCAATAATAACACGAAACACATTAATGAATATAAAGTATACAAAAATCATAAAAATACAAGCATCATTTGGCGCATTAAAATTAATGTTTGAAAAAAAAAATGATAATAATGAATTTTTATTTTTATTATTATTATTATTTTTAAAATACAGTCAAACAGTAGCACTTGATTGTATTGGCTTAATTTAATATTTATAATTGAAATCTTGAAAGAAATTTCTAAAAAACTGCCTTACATTAAAATAAATACATTTGATTTTCTTTAAGGTATTTTAGCAAAGAGTCTTGAAGTTGGTTTAAAATATGGATGGTTTTAGATGTCACAAAATCGGTTTGTTGCCAATTCTACTCTTTACAGTTTTTATATTTTTAAAATGCAGTTAAATTGTGTTGTTCTGCTCTTTTATATTTTAGTTTTTAGTTGATTAAATTACGTGGCCTTTATTGATGTTATCATTTTCCTTTTTTACAGTGAGAGAATTAAAACAAAATTTGTGGTTTTTAAAGCAGTGGTACCCAATGTTGCTAACTATCATAAAATCTAATGTCATCAGTATTTATTTGTTTAATATAAAAATTCATTTGTACTGCCGTATTTATAAAAATGAATTTAGATTTGAAAAGTATTTTTAAATGAAATATTCACACAAAATTTTCATACCAAATAATTTTAAATCTAATTTTTTTTTTATGCCAAAAAAAAAGAAGAATTTGTATGTATTAGTTATCAAAGAGCAATTATTGAAAATACAGATGAGGTGTGGGATATATATAAAACTATTAGAAATAATTATAAAGTTAAAATTGAAAATGAAAAAAAAAAAAAATACATAAATAACAAAATAAGTAATACTAATAACCAAAAAGAAATGTGAAGACAAATAAAAAAACACTTGTATTGAAAACCCCTAGATCTGTGATAAAAACCGTGATATTTAAAGATATGGAATATAATGATTATTTACAAATAACCGAAAATTTAAATAATTATTTTGTAGATAGTATTAAAGAAATTAATAAATCCATCGATAATGTGCAATATAATGATATAATATCTGTTGTAGACAGTACATTTAAGTTTCGTGCAATAGATATTCAAGAATTAAAAATTTTATGTAAACTAATAAATAAAAACCCCAACTATTATAGAGTAAATAATAAAATAATATTAGATAACTGGGACATATTAGGCAATAAAATACTCGAAATAGTTAACAATTAAGTAGAAAGTGGAACATTTCCAACTAATTGGAAGGTATCGATAATTACACCAATTGAGAAAGTAAAAAACACAGTAAAGTGTAAAGAATACCGGCCTATAAATGGACTAAACCCACGTGAAAAAATACTTGAAAAAGTCGTAAAAAGCCAACTAGAAGATTATATAGAAAAACACAAAATTTTATCGAAATTTGAATCTGGTTTTCGAAGAATATATTCATGTGAGGCTGCTTTAAATTATGTATAAAATAGATAAAAGTTTACGAAGAAAAACAATAAAATTGTAACATTATTCTTGGATTTAAAAGAGCATTCGAAACAACAGATCGTGATATTTTAATAAAAAAATTATGCAAGTACGGCATAAAGGACAATGAGCTGAAATGGTTTCAGTCATACTTAAATAACAGAAGGCAAATGACAAAAGTTAATAATGTAACATCAAGTAAATAGGTAATGACTATGGTGTAGCTCAAGGTTCAATTCTAGGGGCACTGTTATTCATCATATATATTAACGATATGGAAAAGGTTTTGAAGAATTGTGAAATAATACACTATGCTGATGATACTTTGATTTTTTCGGAAGTAGAAATTTGTTATAAAAACCTACAAACAGATATGAATAAGGTTAATACATGGTTGAAAATGAATAAACTAAAATTAAATGAAAATAAAACAAAAATAATAGGAATAAACATGAACAACGACATAACTTTTAAAATAAATGATGAAATAATAGAAAATTTAATAGTATAAAGTATCTTGGTTTTAAATGTTAATGTTTTTTTGGCCTTTTATTATAAATAATTTTATTTTATAATGAAACAAGCACTAGGTCAGTTTTAAAAATAAAAATATTGTTTATTATTTTTTTTTCATTCAATATTTCCCCACACCGAAAAGAATCCACTGAACCTCATTTGGAATATCTAAATTAGTCTCATTTACAAACCAATTTTTGTTAAATTTAATACCTAACTGTCTCTTTTGCAATTTTCTTAAACACTGTGTCAACAACAAAAAGAATAAACTTTAAGGCTGATACTGATAATGTTGTGCAGTGTTACAGACATTTAGTGCATAAAAAATAGTGAAGAGTGAATAGTTAAGATACATGACTTAACTTAGTTGTTTGTAACATTTTCATTAAGTAAATTTATGTGTTTGTATTTGTATAATGTTTTATGTATTTTTTATTTTTTTAAATTTAAAATATGAATGTGTGTTTTTTGAGTATTGAAAGTTTATGAGTATGTACATATATTTTTAAATGTTTGAATTTTTTTGTCTTTGTTTTTTGAAAATTTTTTGAGTTAATTTGACAAATTTTTTTCAATTGAATTAATATTTTGTTTTTGAAAAACATACAATTTTTTAATAATATTATTTCCTGTTTCCTGAACATGCCACCCAACAGTGTGGCGAAATATTGAAAGAATAAAAAAGAAAAAACATTAAACAATATTTTTATTTTTATTCTAAAACTGACCTAGTGCTTGTTTCATTATAAAATAAGAATCAGCATTTATTAAAATTAAATAATTTAAATAAATAAAGTTCTGACTTGACAAAAAGAGTCATGTTTCATTAGTACATATTTGTTATTTTTAATTTACTTATAAATAAAGATTAAAAAATACCAAAGTGCCTCTCAACAATGTGGCTTGAGGACCATGGTCTGGAGCTCGCCGGAAACAAGACTGAGGTCATACTGATGACACGAGGTCACATTCCACTTGAGGTCGGCATACAAATGGGCGATGTTTCCCTGGTAAAGCAAAAGGCGGTGAAATACTTAACTGTAGGCTCACTTATTGGGCCCAGATACAGCAAGTGGTTAACAAGGCAGCAAGAGTGACGAGTATGCTAAGCAGACTGATGGCGAATATTGGCAGCCCCACGCAGAGTAAAAGAAAACTAATCATGGCAATAACAAACTCGATACTGCTGCATAGCAGTGAAATTTGGGGAGATGCGCTAAAGTCGAAGAGCAAGCGCAAGGCACTGGAAGCAGTACAGTGCACAGCGGCACTCAGAGTTGCCTCAGCCTACCGCACTGTCTCGGGCGCAGCAGTCTTCGTGATTAGCGGGGAAATACCCGTCGACCTCTTGGCCCGTGAGCGGAAGGAGGCATGGGACACAAGGGAGGTAGTAGCGAGCGGAGATTGCAAACAATTCAGCGATGGCAGGACAGATGGAATGCGGAGACGGTCGGAAGATGGACGGCGACCTTAATCACTAACGCGGAGAAATGGACAAAGAGGAATTTTGGGAAACTTAACTACTTTCTGACCCAGTTCCTCTCGGGTCACAGATACTTCCGAAAGTATCTGCACCGCATGGGGAAGGTAGATGACCCTGGTTGCATCTATTGCGAAATGCCGAACGATAACGCTGAGCACACTGTCTTCAGTTGCATCATATGGTACACTGAGAGGGACACCTTAAAGGAGCAGATTGGTGAATTCACCCCCAATAACATAGTTGGCAAAATGCTCGAGTGTGATAACGGATGGAACGCTGTGAAAAGGTACTGCAAGTGCATCCTTCGGAAAAAGAAGAGAGACCTCGACGATTCACAAACCGAGGCCCCCCCAAACAGAGACATAAGAAGACGAGCCAATAGCATGATGCAGGCTACAAATATGGTGGTCCCAGGTGTGGAAGAGTAGAAAACTGATCCTTTTCTAGGATGTCGTTCTGGTCGCTTCCCGAAGTAATGCAGAAAGTAGTTCCGGGAAGGGAGTCTCCCCAGGAGAGGAGGAGAGATTGTTTTAGTTGAAAGAACATAATATAACATAATAATAATAATAATAATAATAATAATAATAATAATAATAATAATAATAATAATAATAATAATAATAATGATAATAATAATAATAATAATAATAATAATAATAATAATAATAATAATAATAATAATAATAATAATAATAACAATAAGAATAATAATTATAAGAATAATAATAATTGTTAGAAATAATGCACTAAAAGCGCAACTCACATGTTTACATCACTATTTGTTTTGTCATGTTGACATCACTATTTTGTTTCGTTTTTTATTTTCTTTTTATTTTTTCATTCTTATTTATTCTTAGTAAAAGCGTCAGTGAGTAAAGATTAAAAGAGTAATTCTTTTATTTCGAGAAAATTCTAAGAGGTTATGGGCCCAGGCACCCAACCCGAAGCGCGTTAGTTAATAAAAAAAAGCAGTAAGATTGATTTTATTTGAAATAGCCTGTGTGGCTGAACAAATATAGAAAGTATTAAAAGAAAGATGAGTTCTTCTATGTATAATATTGAAAAATTAAACGTGTCAAATTATAACTCGTGGAGCCTTCAAATGAGAAGCTTTCTTGTGCATCAAGACCTTTGGGACGATGTGTCAGGCGATGAGGTGAAGCCTGAGGCAGGCAACAAAGTCGCACAATTGAAAGTATCTCGCTTGGTAAGAAAAGATGAAAAAGCCATGGCAACGATTATTTTGTGTGCAATTCCCTTGCAAATACCGCATATAAAAAACAACAAAACCTCAAAAAATGCATGGAATACATTAAAAGAGATTCATCAACCAAAAGAGCCTATGCGCAAAGTTGAGTTGTTCAAGCAGCTATTGTATATGATGGACGACAATCAGGGTGTTCAGCAGTATATTTGCAAGTTCACTTCAATAGTAGAAAAACTGGAAGAAATTGAAATTACGCGCGCTGGTAATATTAAAATTCCTGAAACTGTTGACGAGGCATTAAGTAGCGAGTACGCTGATAACTGGTGGCAGGTAATGCAAAGCGGGTATCAGGCACTCTTAGTTAATAATACCTGGGAGCTGATAAAGCTATCACAGAGACAGAAAATTATAGGATCAAAATGGGTGTTCTCGCTGAAGACGGACAAGGATGGCAATATTGAGAGATTTAAGGCCAGACTGGTGGCAAAAGGATGTTCGCAAACGTATGGTGTAAACTACACTAAAACTTTTTCGCCTGTAGTAAGATATGAGACTATTCGAATGGTTTTTGCTCTTTCTGCCGAATTTTAATTATATTTACACCAAATGGATGTATCAACTTTCCATTTAAATAGTGACCTTAACGACGATGTTTTTATGGCACAGCCGGATAAATTCGTTGATGAAAATTCCCCTCGTAGCGTCTTAAAATTAAAGAAGCCCACTTGTGGTCTTAAACAATCTGGGCAACAGTGGAATCAAAAAATAAATTTAATCCCAAAAGACATTGGTTTTTCTCAACGTGAAAGTGAGCCATGCCTATACGTGATGAAAAAATATGATAACTTTAGTTTAATAGCGCTATATGTTGACGATTTACTAATCGCTAGCTCTAACATAGATGAGCTTAACAATATTAAATGCAAAATATCCCAAGTCATTGATGTCGTAGATAAGGGCGAAGTAAAATACTTTATCAGTATGGAAGTCGAAAGGGATGGTTCCAAAGATGCAATACGAATAAGCCAACGTGCCCAGATAAAGCAACTTTTGCAATAATACAAAATAGAAAATTTTCGACCGGTGGTAACGTCGTTAGAGCCCAAATACCAAATTAGGTGCGATAATAGCAAT
>OW569404.1:58210062-58216581 GCA_937654795.1 Cistogaster globosa
TGTTGTGATATATATAAGTGTTCCTCGAGCTCAGATACTTCATTCTGAACATCCATGTTTATGTTCTTTCGTCTGTACATAGCATGTCTTATTCTTAGGAATATGCTCCGACACTTCTGGACCGTTTTCTCTTCCGACACTCTCATTTTCATGATGAATAAGGTGGTAATTCTGTTCACGTATCTGGCGTATGGGGCCATATAGTATTTTGTGAAGCCCATGGTGTTTGGGAGCGTTCTTGTGGCCTTTCGACTGTTCTTTGCACACTCATAATAGGTACGGTTCCTGAAGACTCGATTGGCGTAGTGCGTGGGGTCATTGTGTTTTTCATTTGTGGTGATCTTCCAATTCTCTGTCCCGGTTTAAACGGACTGACTTCTTCTGTGTATATAATATTGTTATTTTGTTTGTTCCATTTCAATGCAATATGGTTCCCATCTCAAAGCCGTTATCCATGACCGTCATGCAGTCGCCCTTCGTGTGACCCCGAGGGCCCCTTTGCAAGCAGTGATGTCCTCGCGAGGGTTGAAACCAGGCCTTATGAGGGCAGATGTTCAGGCCAAGGTCAAGCATTAATCGGGAGTTATCTCAACCGAACCTACATTGTCAGGTAAGTGACTATGTGGCATGGAGCGTTATTCAAGCTCTGTCAATGATTTAACAGGACCAGCGGTAACTATGATATTATCCTGAAAGCTGTTTTAACGCGATTTCACTCCCGTTTAATAAAGTGACAGAATGCCGCAGGTGTCAGCCCGTGTTCTGCAATTTCCATTCCATAATCCCAATCATATGTCCATGTTGTTTCCAATTCAGATCAAAAACCCATAAAGCCGCCCAATCTGGGACAGACGCCAATTGTGAGTGGAAAGTGCTTATTAACAGACGGCACTGATTCGTCTAGTCGTAGAGAGTTCATCGGGTTTTTGCGATATTTTAAGAAGTCCCTTCTTTCTCTCCAGCTCTTGGTCGGGGAATGCTTATTGGGTATTCGCAGCTAACCTATATATCTACAGGCCGTTCACTATCCGCCACCTGTGACACCTACAGTTACCTGAGCTCAGCTCTGTATAATAACTGTAATAATAATAATAATGATAATAATAATAATAATAATAATAATAATAATAATAATAATAATAATAATTGGGGGCTCGGCTATAAAATCGTTGCAGGGGGCCTAGGTGGGAACTCCGCCGCCCCACACCTGGGCGGTGAGGAGATTGGCAACATTGTTGAAACTCTGTTCCCCATGCACCCTCCGCTACGCGAGGAACAGGAACTTCAGGTTGGTGTAATGCCAGTTCCCTTCACAGAAGAGGAGCTGCAATCCGCGGCAAGATGCCTTGAAAGGGGCAAGGCCCCTGGACCAGATTGAGTACCAGCTGAGGTAATAGGACTACTTGCTGAAAACCGGCCAGATGCGTCGCTGGAAGTTTAAAATTCCATGGTATCTTTCCCAAACAGTGGAATATACAGAAGCTTCCTTTGATCAGCAAGGGTAAAGGCGATCCGGCACAGCCGTCAGCATATCGCCCCCTATGCATGCTTGACAGTGCCGGAAAACTACTGGAGAAACTGCTTCAACTCAGGTTGGCAGAGTCAGTCGAGATAGCTGGAGGACTATCGGAAAGGCAGCATGGTTTCCGACCCGGAAGATCAGCACTTGGCGCGATTGAGGACGTGGTAAGGTGCTTTGAGACCGCCCAGAGCCGTCGATATTATCCGAAGCGCATAATTATCTTGGCTACTCTGGACGTGCGAAATGCCTTTAACAGCTTACGATGGGCAGATATCATAAGGGCACTACGGGAAAAATTCCGCATCCCCGGATACCTATTGAGAATTCTCCGGAGTTATCTGAATGACCGTGTGCTCCTTTACGACACACCAGAGGGTCATCGGGCTAGGGCGATCACGTCTAAGGCAGCGCAGGGATCTATCTTGGGTCCGGATCTATGGAATCTGAGTTACGATGAGATCCTGGAGATAGATATGCCAGAGGGTACGCAGATGATATAGCGGCGGTCATCTCAGCACTAGACATAGACGATGCCAGACGAAAGTTAAACCAAGTCATGATAAGGACTCAGATATGGCTTGAGGACCACGGTCTGGAGCTCGCCGGAAACAAGACCGAGGTCATACTGATGACACGAGGTCACATGCCACTTGAGGTTGGCATACAGATGGGCGATGTTTCCCTGGTAACGCAAAAGGCGGTGAAATACCTGGGCTTGAAACTGGACTGTAGGCTAACTTATTTGGCCCAAATACAGCACGTGGCCAACAAGGCAGCAAGAGTGACGGGTTTGCTAAGCAGACTGATGGCGAATATTGGCGGCCCCACGCAGAGTAAAAGAAGGATAATCATGGCAACAACAAACTCGATACTGCTGTATGGCAGTGAAATTTGGGGAGATGCGCTAAGGTCGAAGGGTAAGCGCAAGGCAGCACTGGAAGCAGTACGGCGCACAGCGGCACTCAGAGTTGCCTCAGCCTACCGCACTGTCTCGGGCGCAGCAGTCTTCGTGATTAGCGGGGAAATACCCGTCGACCTCTTGACCTGTGAGCGGAAGGAGGCATGGGACACAAGGGAGGACAGTGCTGGTAGTAGTTAGCGGAGATCGCAATCAATTCAGCGATGGCAGGACAGATGGAATGCGGAGACGGTCGGAAGATGGACGGCGACCCTAATCTCCAACGTGGAGAGATGGACTCAGAGGAATTTTGGAGAAGTTAACTACTTCCTGACCCAGTTCCTCTCGGATCACGGATACTTCCGAAAGTATCTGCACCGCATGGGGAAGGTAGATACCCTGGTTGCATCTATTGCGAAATGCCGAACGATGACGCTGAGCACACTGTCTTCAGCTGCATCAGATGGCACGCTGAGAGGGACAACTTGAAGGAGCAGATTATTGAATTCATCCCCACCAACATAGCTAGTAACATGCTCGAGTGTGAGAACGGATGGAACGCTGTGAAAAGGTACTGCGGGTGCATCCTTCGGAAAAAAAAGAGAGACCTCGACGCATCACAATCCGAGGCCCCTCCAAACAGAGACATAAGAAGACGAGCCAATAGCATGATGCAGGCTACAAATATGGTGGTCCCAGGTGTGGAAGAGTAGAAAACTGATCCTTTTCTAGGATGTCGTTCTGGGCGCTTCCCGAAGTAATGCAGAAAGTAGTTCCGGGAAGGGAGTCTCCCCAGGAGAGGAGGAGAGATTGTTTTAGTGGAAAGAACATAATATAACATAATAATAATAATAATAATAATAATAATAATAATAATAATAATAATAATAATAATAAGAATAATAATTATAAGAATAATAATAATTGTTAGAAATAATTTGTTTTGTCATGTTGACATCGCTATTTTGTTTCGTTTTTTTCTTGAATTTCTTTTTATTTTTTCATTCTTATTTATTCTTAGTAAAAGCGTCAGTGAGTAAAGATTAAAAAAGTAATTCTTTTATTTCGAGAAAATTCTTAGAGGTTATGGGCCCAGGCACCCAACCCGAAGCGCGTTAGTTAATAAAAAAAAGCAGTAAGATTGATTTTATTTGAAATAGCCTGTGTGGCTGAACAAATATAGAGAGTATTAAAAGAAAGATGAGTTCTTCTATGTATAATATTGAAAAATTAAACGTGTCAAATTATGACTCGTGGAGCCTTCAAATGAGAAGCTTTCTTGTGCATCAAGACCTTTGGGACCATGTGTCAGGCGATGAGGTGAAGCCTGAGGCAGGCAACGAAGTCGCACAATTGGCTAAAAATTTGATAGATAGAGTCTTAACAATTAGTGATAAGGAATTTCACTTAAAGAATAAAGAAAAGATTAAGAAAATTCTATATGATAATAGCTTTCCTAAGGGACTTATTTATAAATTAATTAATCAATTTAGAAATAGTAATAATATTAACATAAGAAACGTTATGGAACCTAAAATTTACAAATCTTTAACTTATGTACAAGGTTTTTCGGAACGTTTAAGAAAATCTAATATCTTTGATAAGAATAAATATAATATGGCCTATAGGACAGATAACACATTGAATCGGTTATTTAGTAGGACTAAGGATAAAATTAATAAATTTGATATTTCTAATATAGTCTACAGAATACCGTGTAAAGGAAACGATCAGGGGAACTGTAGTAAAGTATATATAGGAACAACCAAGAATAAGCTTAAAACAAGAATAGCTGGACATAAGTCTGACTTAAGATATGTTAATTCACAAAGAACAGCATTATCTTCCCCCTGTTCTGAATTAGGTCACTATCCAAACTTTGAAAATGCTTCAGTTATAAATATTGAAAAGAATTATAAGAGACGTTATATTTTAGAAATGCTACATATAGTTTATACACCAATGACAAAAAGAATTAATTTTAAAGCTGATACCTGACAATGTTGCACATATATATAGATATTTAATACATAAAATTACATAATTATTTGTTTATACATGGACGAACACAAAAAACATTAGTTAAGTTTTTTGTTTTTTTCATATATGTATGTATATTTGTTTTTTGTTGATATGACTTAGAAAATTTTTCTTTTAACTTCATTATGAAAAAAAGTTTTTTCATGTTTTCAAATTTTGTTTTTTGTTCAAAAATTTTTTATATACATGTAAAAACAATTTAATTCCTGAAGATGGTACACAAAGGAGTTCCGAAATATTGAAAAATAAATAAAAAATATTTGCAATTTCTATAAAATAAAAAAGGACTCTCTAAGCTAAAAATAAGTTAAGTTATTAATAATAATAATAATAGTAATAATAATAATAATAATAATAATATTAATAATAATAATAATAATAATAATAATAATAATAATAATAATAATAATAATAATAGTAATAGTAATAAAATAATACTAATACTAATAATAATAATAATAATAATAATAATAATAATAATAATAATAATAATAATAATAATAATAATAATAATAATAATAATAATAATAATAATAATAATAATAATAATAATAATAATAATAATAAAAATAATAAATAATAATTATAACAATAATAATAATATTAATAATAATAAGAATATTAATAATAATAATAATAATAATAATAATAATAATAATAATAATAATAATAATAATAATAATAATAATAATAATAATAATAATCATAACAATAATAATAATAAGAATAATAATAATAATAATAATAATAATAATGGTAATAATATAATAATAATAATAATAATAATAAAAACAATAATAATAATAATAATAATAATAATAATAATAATAATAATAATAATAATAATAATAAAAATAATAATAATAATAATTATAAGAATAATAATAATATTAATAATAATAATAAGAATAATAATAATAATAATAATAATAATAATAATAATAATAATAATAATAATAAAAATAATAATAATAATAATAATAATAATAATAATAATAATAATAATAATAATAATGATAATAATAATAATAATAATAATAATAATTATAATAATAATAATGATAATAATAATAATAATAATAATAATAATAATAATAATAATAATAATAATAATAATAATAAAAATAATAATAATAATAACAATAATAATAATAATAATAATAATAATAATAATAATAATAATAATAATAATAATAATAATAATAATAATAATAATAATAAAAATAATAATAATAATAATAATAATAATAATAATAATAATAATAATGATAATAATAATATTAACAATAATAATAATAGTAATAATAATAATAATAGTAATAATAATTATAATAATAATAATAATAACAATAATAATAATAATAATAATAATAATAATAATAATAATAATAATAATAATAATAATAATAATAATAATAATAATAATAGTTATAATAATAGGATTAGTAATAATAATAATGATAATAATAATAATAATAATAATAATAATAATAATAATAATAATAATAATAATAATAATAATAATAATAATAATAATACTAATAATGATAATAATAATGATAATAATAATGATAATAATAATAATAATAATAATAATAATAATAATAATAATAATAAAAATAATAATAATAATAACAATAATAATAATAATAATAATAATAATAATAATAATAATAATAATAATAATACTAATAATAATAATAATAATAATAATAATAATTATAATAATAATAATGATAATAATAATAATAATAATAATAATAATAATAATAATAATAATAATAATAATAATAATAATAATAAAAAATAATAATAAGAATAATAATAATAATAATAACAATAATAATAATAATAATAATAATAATAATAATAATAATAATAATAATAATAATAATAATAATATTAACAATAATAATAATAGTAATAATAATAATAATAATAGTAATAATAATTATAATAATAATAATAATAACAATAATAATAATAATAATAATAATAATAATAATAATAATAATAATAATAATAATAATAATAATAATAATAATAATAATTAATAATA
>OW569404.1:59551781-59552914 GCA_937654795.1 Cistogaster globosa
ATTATTGTTACTATTATTATTATTATTGTTATTATTATTATTATTATTATTATTATTATTATTATTATTGTTATTATTATTATTATTATTATTATTATTATTATTATTATTATTATTGTTATTATTGTTATTATTGTTATTATTATTATTATTATTATTATTATTATTATTATTATTATTATTATTATTATTATTGTTATTATTATTATTATTATTGTTATTATTATTATTATTATTATTATTATTATTATTGTTATTATTATTATTATTATTATTATTATTATTATTGTTATTATTATTATTGTTATTATTATTATTATTATTATTATTATTGTTATTATTATTATTATTATTATTATTATTATTATTATTATTATTATTATTATTATTATTATTGTTATTATTGTTATTATTATTATTATTATTATTGTTATTATTATTATTATTATTGTTATTATTATTATTATTATTGTTATTATTATTATTATTATTGTTATTATTATTGTTATTATTATTATTATTATTATTATTATTATTATTGTTATTATTGTTATTATTATTATTATTATTATTATTATTATTGTTATTATTATTATTATTATTATTGTTATTATTATTATTATTATTATTATTGTTATTATTATTATTATTGTTATTATTATTATTGTTATTATTGTTATTATTATTATTATTATTATTATTGTTATTATTATTATTGTTATTATTGTTATTATTATTATTATTATTATTGTTATTATTATTATTGTTATTATTGTTATTATTATTATTATTATTATTGTTATTATTATTATTATTATTATTATTATTATTATTATTATTATTGTTATTATTATTATTATTATTGTTATTATTATTATTATTATTATTATTATTATTATTGTTATTATTATTATTATTATTGTTATTATTATTATTGTTATTATTGTTATTATTATTATTGTTATTATTATTATTATTATTGTTATTATTATTGTTATTATTATTATTGTTATTATTATTATTATTATTATTATTATTATTATTATTATTATTATTATTTTATTATTATTATTATTGTTATTATTATTATTATTATTATTATTATTATTATTATTGTTATTATTATTATTATT